>CM021108.1:397322391-397452692 GCA_007115665.2 Sequoiadendron giganteum
AATTGCGGCTTGAAATGATAGATGCGGCGAGCGACTAGCAAATGCGACTCAGTGTTTGTCACTTGCAGCTCATCAGAGCGAATGCGGCTCAGGATGGTTCAAATGCGGCATATCAGAGCGAATGCGGCTTGATACTCTATGATTGCGTTGCAGGGAATAATTTTTGCAGAAACCCAAATAGTGTTTTGCAGTTTTGACGAGTTTTTGTGGTTCTGATTTGTGATTTTTAATTTGTTGAAGTCTTTTTGCAAATAGTTGTCAAACACAGATATTAAAACCTTAAATGTATGTGCAAGCAGACTCACTCTTAAAGGTCAAAGGTTCATCGTAACAATCACAACCCACATCTTAAAATCACGTCGACTCACACAACCATGTCACCCCCTAGAGGGCGCCCGTGTTTTTGTCTTTTCCAGGTGCGTACTCAAGGTGACGGAAGTGGATACCGAGTCCCCTGAGCAAACAATCCGTGGTGATTATATGGTGAGTGTCTTGGGGGGGAGATTCTTCCCTCCCCTTGCACCGTGATTGAGACAATGTCTGGTTACTGACACAGCTGGCTACTACACTAGGTTCTTAGTAAGTCTTTTCATTCAGTGTGGCAATGGATATACTCCCTTGAGAGACTTCCCAACTTTTAGAACAAAGGTTTTGGGGATGGTTATCCTGTCAACTACTGTCAAGTTGGATTTTCATCAACAACTTGCTTTTGATTATAGTGGGTTGGAAACCTTGGCTTTAGGTGTTCCCACTTAGGTCGTTCCCGTAGGGTGAGTACTTTTTCCCACTATGGCAGACCTTCTAAAGGATTTAATAAAATAGGAAATGCATAAAGAAAATGGGTAAGTCTAGTTTTTTGGTCACCCAGTAAAGGGGAGAGCATATACCTATTACCCAATCAAGCACAGTAGATAAAAGTTCAGTTTTAAACCCAAATGAAAGTTTTCTATTCTAAGTGAAGATATTGCTTCACAAAAACATGGGGTTTATTTTAACCAAACAAAAGTAAATGAAGTGACTATCCTAGGATTGATAAATTGCCAATTAAATTGCCTATCCTAGGATTGATAAATTTTAAATGAAATGTCTACCCTAGGGTTGGTTCATTTTAAACCCAAAAGAATGAAAGACTGGCTGCAGTCGCGTCGGATCCAGATTACAATTCTAAAAGGCAAAATTTTTACCAGAATTTAAAAAAAAATAGAAAATAGTAAAATGACCATAACTTTCTCAAATCTTAACAAAATTTTAAATCGTTTGAAGTTCTGGAAAGCTAAAAACAAGGCCTACAAAACCCAGATAATAATTTTTTAATTTTTCATTCGCCCATTTTTCTATGCTCTAAAGAAGATGACGGGATTTTGTGCAAATTCTTGGCTGTAACCTACAAAACAACAAAAACAAACAAGAAAAGCAACAAATCTGCAAAAAACGTGTTAAACAAACTTGTCGGGTTCACCAATGTAATGATCTAAAATATAATCCTGCAAAACAGATCTTGTTAGAACATGCATGCAATAATAAACAAATCATTCAATGGAATGCAAAGGAGAATATGAAAGAAAATGGAATGAGACTAGAAAAGTCTCACCCATTTCTCTCCTCCATGGCTACTTCCATTGTACCTTCTTGAGATTGCTGTAATGAAAACGATGCCCTCAGATTTGAGAGCAAATTCTATAATGCCTAGCCTTAGCAAATACCTTTGAAGGATTTAATGAAATAAACTATGCAAACTAGAAAGTAAATTATATTATGCAAAGTATTAAATATAATATGCCTAATGTGTGCTAATGTCTATGCCAAATGAGGATAAATTAAATGATTGATCAATGATAAAGATTCAAGAGATAAAATTGATCGACCCCGAAAATGAGATCAAGATTGTCATTTTATAGAAAATGCAATCTTGAATGGACGGACGAGATGAGAGATTGAGAAGTGCCCTAGAATCAAAGGTCAAGATTCAATAAGGCAACTCTCATTTAGGGTTAGGGCAAGATACCCATATGTGTGAATAAGATTTAATTAAATGAATTAAATCAAGACTAAATGTGACAATTGAGATGAAATTAGTAAAAATTAAAAGACAAAAGGATGAGATTTTAGAAAATCAGTAATTTTAGAAATTACTTGATTTGTAGAGGAATATTTCCCTTTTGAATTAAATTAATTCAAAATAGAGATTTTGTGAGATAATAAGTAATTGATTTTTGAAATCAATTACTAAATGAAGAATCGGTTAGCTATGTGAAGATATTTTTAAATGATTTTCTTTATTTAAAAATATAGAAGTGTCACATAAGGCAATTAAATATTTAATAATAATTATTTAATTTTAATTAAGAGACAATTACTTAATTAAATAAATAAATGAATTTATTTAATTAAGAGAGGATTTAGGAATTAAATCAATATATTTAAAATATATTAATTTAATAACCAAGATGACTTTAATGATAAGGATTAATTAAATAAATTGATGAATTTATTTAATTATTAGAAGACTTTGACAATTAGTGACATATTAAAATAAATAAATAAGATTTATTTATTTAATAATCATGAAGAATGAAGGATTATGAATTAATTAAATAATTATGAATTATTTAATTAATAGTTGAATGTGGGTTAGAAACATAATTAAAATGTCATAATTATGCTAGAGAAAAAGGTGATAAAATGTCGTTTGTAGGCCTAAGTCATTTTTAGGTGTCTACAGATATAACCAACTCATTTTCCTCAAAAGAATGGAAGAGATTTAGCCTTTTGGTACCTTGTGATGTGGAGTCCAAATTTTCTCCTCGCTCACAAAATTCCTCCCTTGCTACCACTTCATCTGCACGAGTTGGGTATTCAAACCCTATATGAGGTAATCATGTGACTTGAGCAATTTCCATTTCAGAGACATCCACTACCAACCCTCTCACTGTTGCCTCATCATATTTCAATGTAGCTACAAAATTTCTCACCATTTCATTATCATACTCCATCAGCTTCAAGAAATATTCTAACCATCCCACTCTAGTGAAGAGGGGTAAAACCATTGTATCTTCTAATATTTCCTTATGCACAGATGGTTCCCTCCATATAACATCACCTCCCATTATCTTGATGCTCTGTAACCTTGAAAAGTTCAATTTTTTTCTCAAAATTTATTTCCACCACCTTTAAAACCCTCCAATTTCATTGCTCCTTCTAATGCCTTCTCTTATACCCAATACTATAACTTCACAATTCCCTTACTTCTAGCTCAATTGAGTTCAAATCTCTGTATATTAGCTTATGTTTAGGGAAAAAATCACATAATAAAAAACAACAGAGAGGTCTTCTATTTTTAGGAGGACAACATAAAATGTTATCTGACGAACTTAGGTGGCGAAAATAAAAAATAACGACTATTATACCCCTCCCCCCAACTTAATTTGAAGTGAGCTCACTTCATGTGTGACTTGGCAGCGGTGATAGGATAATTATTGAAAGTAATGGTGAAACATTTTTTGCATGCATAACTTAAACTAAGAATAATAATGAATACAAAAAGAAGTCCAGTTTAATTATGTGAAGTTACCTGTCGTACGTGTGTGATTGTAATTATCGCTTGGAACAGTTTGGCACTTGAGAAACACATATATTGGTGTACAATTGATTTGATTGGAATTAAATGCATGGGAGTGGAAGGAAAGTTGGCATTTTTGATTTGAGATGTACTTGCTATGGGCACTTTATTGGGAAATAAATGACACATGTGATATTTGGTGGAATGTGTAGGAAAAACAATTCAACTTTGCCAAGGTATTATAGCGTACTTTCAACAGGTGTTATTGCGGGTACTTCAAGCACATGGCCCTTCTCTATTTTACAGGTTTACTTTTCAGGTCTCATCTTAAAGAGGTCCCAATAAATACTGAATGAACTGAAGAATAGGTCCCTCTGGAACAAAATTTTTATATCATGGATAATGTGTTGTGTGTGCATATGGTTTTAAAGCATGAGAAATTATTCTTGGGTGATTTTAGGGGTTGAGTTGTGTAACTCAACCTCTGGATCACCAGATATACTAGGTAAATCACTTTCTATTGAAGTTCATCTTGTGTTTCAAATTCTGTATCAGTTTCATTGGAAGCACGATATTGTTGGATCAGTGAAAATATAATTTCATTCTTTTGTAATGGATTTTTATAGAACTTTAGTCTATGGCCATTAACGAGAAGTGAGAACTAGACTGCATCAATGGTATGCAATTGTACTACTCCATTAGGGTAAACCTTGCTAATCTCATAGGGCCCCAACCATCTAGACTGGAATTTTCCCTTGAAATATTTGTATCAAGAATCATATAATAGGGCCCAATCTCCCATAGTGAACTCTTTTGTTTTAATGCACTGATCATGCCACTTTATTTTTTGTTGTTGTACTACCTCTATATGATGGAATTCTTCCACTCTTATCTCATGTCCAACTCATTCAAATAATGCAGCCTTTCCTTTTGTGCTTATGTTAAATCCATTCCCAAGTCTATTGTTGCCCTCAATGTTTTATATACAAAATCAATAGGAAGTATTGTTGTCTTTCTATAAACTAACTCATAGGGTGTAAACCTAGTGGTTGTTTTCCATGTAGTCCTATATGCCTAGATTGCTTCAGGTAACCATGAAACCCAATCTTTCCTATGCAGTTGCACTATCTTGGTGAGAATTCTTTCAATCTCCCTATTTGTGACCTCCACTTGACCATTAACCTGTGGATGATAGGTTTTTGATTTCTTATGTTTGATTTGGTATTCCTTGACCAACTTGGTGATTAGATCATAATTAAATTGGTTCCCTTGGTCAATGACTATATCTCTAGGTACTCCATACCTAGTGAAAATATCTTCATATAAAAACTTAGCCACATTACCATCTTTGGAAAACTGTAAGACCTTAACTTCCACCCATTTTTTCAAGTAATCAGTGCAAACAAAGATATATTCCTTGTTATTGGATGTAGGAGAGATTGGACCAATGAATTCTAAACCCCATTTGTCAAAAGGTACCAATGCCAACTGAGGTTGTAAGGGCATCTCATCACTCTTTGTTGGCCTTCCCATTCTTTGACACCTATCACGACTCCTAGTGTATTTAACATCTTTATGTAAAGTAGGCCAATAATAGCCAGTCGTGAGGATCTTAAAATTTGTTCTTTTTGCTAAAAAATGACCTCCACATGGCTCATCATGGCATGCTTTTATGATATCAAAAATCCCATCTTCTCTGATGCATCTTCTCATGATGTTATCAGATCTTATATAAAAAAAAATAACCAAATATCCAGGAGTAAGGAAAACATTTATGAACCAATTGCCTTTTCTCTCTTGGCGAGAAATATGGTGGAACCTACCTTGTGACAAAATAATTAGCAATATCTACACACTAGGGTAATTATACTTGCAAAGAAAAATATTGGGAATAGGATGCCATTTAATTGCAATCCTAAACATATTTCATGTATCTCCTAAGTCCTTGGAAATTGTTCCTCAACACTAAGATTAGAAAGAGATTAAATTCGAATGAAATAAACATGTAAATTGATATTTGTAAAAATTTCTAAATAATAGGAACATGTGGGGGTGTCCAAGAAGAGTTCCTAAATAATAGGAGCACATGCAACTCACACATGGAAGGTGGAACCCACCTTGCTTCAATTAACTGTTTGGAGGATTAGTAACACTTCAGTAATGCATGTCTAGGTTCCTACAAAATAGGGATTGATAATTACAAGAGTGAAGTGGCACTATCAGTTCAATTTTAGTTCAGTTCAGTTTAGTTCAGTTCAGTTATGGTTCAGTTATTCTGAGTTGTATGCTAGTTGACTTGAGTTGCATGTAGTTATTTTGAGTTGCATGCTAATTGAATTTAGTTGAATGTTAGTTGAATTGAATTTCATGACTAATGATTTTAGTTGCATGATAGACAATAGGTGGATACTTTCAGTTTAGTGGGCATGATCAATCATGCATGATGTTTGCATGAATTGGTGGAGAGATATGTTTTAGTTAACTAAGATTGACTTGGACCCACCTTGGGCGCCCAAGTTGGAATCTTTCAATTAACACCTTTTGCATAAAAAAATATTTATAAGGTTCAGTTAAGTGGGCACCAACTTTGAGGTGAAGCTTCCAAGATATCTTCTTATCCATAGTCTAGTTAAGTGTTCACTTTGGGATGCCTAAATTGAGGATACTTTGGTTTTGGCTTCAAGTTACATTGTGAAACTCTACTTGCACAATTTGGGCATAGATATTTGTGAGGAGAGTCTATCTCTTGTATTGATAACTCTTATGTGAGTTTGCATGCTCAAAATTGTCTATAAATTGTAGCAAGTGTATGAGAGTTTTGTGTGAGTTCAATGAGAGTCAAAGAGATTTTATTATAGGTTGTGAAAAAGAATTGTTGAAGGCAAGGAAACATATCAATCAAGGATTAATATAGTATTATTGTAATCTTGTTCTAAGATTAAATAATACAAGCACTATTGATTTTGGTGGTGGATTTTTTTCCTGAAAGGGTTTCTCCACGTATATGTTGTGTCACTTCTATCTTCTTTCTACATTCTTCTACAATCTTTTGTCTCTTTCTACAATTGGCAAAATTGATCTAAATAGATTAATCATACACAAAGAATTGAACCAAAGAACACTTAACTAAATCTATAGTCACATAGGTTTACAAGTTTTAAGCTGCAATTATTACCTCCATTTTCAAAATTTGGTATCATAGCTAATGGTTGGGTAGAGTTTGGGACACCTTTCTCTTCAAATTTTGGAGGTTTTTTGGTTGTAGTGGGAGATTGTACTATTGTGATATTGTATATTTATAAAAGAAGTGTGGTTTAATCTTCTTGGTTTAGAGATTATGATTATGCTTGAAATTTTGGGTGTTGTCTCATTAACATTAGATTCTTTGATTGTGTTGAGGCCATGGATGATCTTCATTTAGGAGATGGTTATCATGATGTAATGGATAGCTTGGTTACATGTTTCAGTGGGAGTTTTTGACAGTGATGGTTTGATGTTTATCTTGTTGCCATGTATAGCTCGGTACTATAGTATAGTGGGAGATTTGGTAGGATATGGTTATCTTCATGTAATTTGAATAGGTTTTAACATCTTGTTTCATGGAGGACCCTTAGAGTCTTTGGTAAAAAAATTATTGTTCTTCCTTTTGGAGAGGATGTAGATCTTTTTGGTTTTGAGTATTAATCATTTGCTTGGAGCTTCATGATTATGTAGGTTACATTTGTTGTTGGCATGAATTGATTGGTGGGTACTCATGGATACTAAAGAGACTTGGGTTAGGCTGGATATTTCTTATGTTGATATATATGTTGGAATGGTTACTTGTTATAAAAAAAATCAATAGTAAAGGCCGAGAAGCCTACACCTAGAAATGGATGCGAGTCCATCATAGACCTGAAGAGAAGGTTGTCTTTATTGAAAGCCTATATTGCTTGGTGTTGTATGCATAGGACAATCTTGTATCTCGCTCTTGGTCTACTTGGCAGGTAAATGATCTAAGAGGTGTTATTCGCCTGATTATTAGATGCATTATTTATATGTATCTTAACTTCTCTTGAGCATTAGTCTTGAAAATTGAGTTATGAGGAATTGTTGAGAAGTAGATGCATGATTTTATGTATTTCCATTATTCTCCTTGCAATCTTGAACTTGAGTTAGTTCTAAGGATTTTGGTAGGAGAGGTATGGGAGATAGTTATTGGATTTGTGCATATTCCCTTTTTTTGTGGGAATGTTTGGCTAAGTTTGATCTAATTTCTGTGAGAGGTTTACATCTAAGTTCTGCCATGTTTCATTATAAGTTTAATGGTTAGTTGTTGATATCCTTTTCAGTTTGGGAGTGTTGAAGAAGATCTTACTTTACACAATTTGGCACACGTTAGTTTGGTATAAGGACATGGTTTGATTTGCAAGTTCTCTCTTTCTAGGTATATTGTCTTCTTCTTGAAGGTTCTTATGTTTATAGAGTTGAGGTTCATGAATGGAGTTATGTGTTGTTGTTTGTACTTCATTGTTTTTTGGCAATAGTTTGATAGCTCCTTGATCTCTTTCTTCATTAGTTGGAGGACTTGGGACAGTTATTTGGATTGGTAATGAGAGATGTATTTTTCATATCATTGTATGCTTCTTTGACACTATGATAGAGGAGTTAGTCACATCCTCTATGTGAAGTGCTATAGGAGGACTTGTTAATGTTGTGATCTTGTTTTCAGATTTGAAATTACCTATGTAGTGGGAGTTCAAGAAGGTATATGTGTTTTGTATGAGAGGGGCACCTTTCTTGGACTAGTTACACTTTGCTACAGTGAGTTACTTTAGAGTTTTTTATTGCATGTCTATGTGTGTTATTACCTTGAAGTCTTATTTTGTAGGATGGTGGATATATAGGGACTTGTTTGCAGATTTGGGTTGTTATGTTGATAGCATGAAGTTCTACCTATGATAGTTTGGTTACAGAGACTTGGGAAAGGTATTGATTAAGAAATTTGACACTTTGATCAATGTTGCAGATAAGTTCTCTTGGTGCAGGAAGGCCATTCGCCTTGACAACTGTACTTGATTTATAATAATTACAATGTATAATGTCAAGTGGGAGAATTTTGGGAATATGATTCCATTTAATTGCAATCCTAAACATATTTCATGTATCTCCTAAGTCCTTGGAAAGTGTTCCCCAACACTAGGATTAGAAAGAGATTAAATTTGAATGAAATGAACATGTAAATTGACATTTTTAATTATTCCTAAATAATAGGAACATGTGGGGGCATCCAAGAAGAGTTCCTAAATAATAGGAGCACATGCAGTGCACACATGGAAGGTGGAACCCACCTTGCTTCAGTTAACTGTTTGGAGGATCAGTAACACTTCAGAAATGCATGTCTAGGTTCCTAAAAAATAGGGATTGATAATTACAAGAGTGAAGTGGCACTATCAGTTCAATTTAGTTCGGTTCAGTTCAATTTAGTTTGGTTCAATTCAGTTTAGTTTAGTTGGATTTAGTTTAGTTTAGTTTGGTTCAGTTCATTTTAGTTTGGTTCAGTTCAGTTTAGTTCGGTTCAGTTCGATTTAGTTCAGTTCAGTTGTTTTGAGTTGCATGCTAGTTGACTTGAGTTGCATGTAGTTATTTTGATTTGCATGCTAGTTGACTTGAGTTGCATGTAGCTATTTTGATTTGCATGCTATTTGACTTGAGTTTCATGTTAGTTGACTTGATTTGCATGACTAATGACTTTAGTTGCATGACAGATAATAGGTGGATACTTTTAGTTAAGTGGGGATGATCAATCATGCATGATGTTTGCATGAATTGGTGGAGAGATATGTTTTAGTTAACTAAGATTGACTTGGACCCACCTTGGGCACCCAAGTCGGCATCTTTCAGTTAACACCTTTTGCATAAAAATATATTTACAAGGTTCAGTTAAGTGGGCCCAGTCTTGGGTGCCAACTTTGAGGTGAAGCTTCCAAGATATCTTCTTATCCAGAGTTTTGTTAAGTGTTCAGTTTGGGATGCCTAAATTGAGGAGATTTGGTTTTGGCTTCAAGTTACATTGTGATACTCTACTTGCACAATTTGGGTGTAGATATTTTTGAGGAGAGTTCATCTCTTGTATTGATAGCTCTTATGTGAGTTTACATGCTCATAATTGTCTATAAATTGCAGAAAGTGTATGAGAGTTTTATGTGAGTTCAATGAGAGTCAAAGATAGTTTATTGTAGGTTGTGAAGAAGAATTTTTGAAGGCAAGGAAGCATATCAATCAAGGATTGATATAGTATTATTGTAATCTTGTTCTAAGGTTAAATAATACAAGCACTATTGATTTTGGTGGTGGAGTTTTTTCCCGAAAGGGTTTCTCCATGTATATGTTGTGTCACTTCTATCTTTTTTCTACATTCTTCTACAATCTTTTGTCTCTTTCTACAATTGGTAAAATTGATCTAAATATATTAATCATACACAAATAATTGAAACAAAGAACACTTAATTAAATCTACAGTCACATAGGTTTACAAGTTTTAAGCTACAATTATTACCTTCATTTTCAACATAAACAAGTGTTCATCAGGAAATGAATCATCCACCACTCCTTCAATTGATTGTGTTGGTAGTCTTGACAGGAAATTTTCCACCACATTTGCTTTTCCATCTTACCAATCTACCTCCAACTACTTGGTTGTTCATAAAATACCTGATTGTTGTGTAATCTATGTGGATAAAGACTAGATAGTGAGTAATATAATATCTGAATTCATTAATAGCATAAACAACAACAACCATCACTTTTTCTATTATAGTGTAGTTTTATTTTTTCGCTTGAAGATTCTTGTTGATATAATAAACTGCATACTCCTTGTTGCCATCATTTTGACCCAAGACTACTCTAATGGAAAACTTTGAAGCATTTACATGTATGTGAAATGGGAGAGTCCAATTTGGCCCTCTCAACAGTAGTGCTTGATTCAGAGCTTTATTTAGTTCTCCAAAGGAGTGTTGACACTTAGAGGTCCATTCAAACTCAATATCCTTACTCAGAAAAACAAATAAAGGTGCAGAAATCTTACTAAAATCTTTGATAAATCCCCTGTAGTAGCCTGCATGACCAAGGAAGCTCCTAATATCTCTTTGTTTTTGAGGAACAATTAAGGTAGATATTATCTCAATTTTGTGTGGAACAACTTGGATTCCTGCACTAGATATAAAGTGTCCCAATGTTATTCCTTATGGCATCATCATGAAACACTTCTCATTGTTGAGTGATAGGTTGTGTTCCTTACACCTTTTTAACACTTTTTCCAGGTTACTGAGAGATTCCTCATAAATTTCACCATAAGTGGTGAAATCATCCATTTATATCTCCATGCAGTCATGGGCATAATAAAAAAACATGCTTACTATTCTTTGAAAGGTAGCTAGATCATTGCACACACCAAAAGTTAAAACAAAATATGCATAGGTTCCCCAGGGGCAAGTGAATGTGGTCTTATCTTGATCTTTTGGTGTAAGACTGATCTGGTTATAACCACTGAAACTATCAAGAAATGAGAAATATTTCTTCCTTTCCAAAGAATCAAGAACTCGGTTGATAAATGGTAGTGGGAAGTGATCCTTCCTAATGGAAGCATTTAGTTCCTTATAATCAACACAGACTCTCCATTTCCCACCTTTCTTGTGAACTATTACCAATGGTGAAAACCATTCACTATCTAATATAGTATATATAAAACTTGCATCTAAAAGCTTTTGCAATTTAGCTTTCACTATCTCTCTTAGATTTGGTTTCATGTGTCTCTATGGATGTCTTATAGGTTTGTAGCCATCATTAATGTAAATCATGTGCATGCACAGATCAATATTTATGCCCTTCATATCATGTTAATCCCATGCATATGCGGCTAAGTGTGCTTGTAGCATTGATTGAAGAGAATTTTATTGGTCCTCTGTCAAGGCATTATTGGTATTTAACTTCCTTCCTGGCATAATTTCCAACTCCTTTGATGACTCTTGAATTGATGAGAGATCTAGGCTTGGTATGATGGGTAAACATTGTTGAGGAAGTAATGAATGAAATAGCTATGATATCTCTTATGTAGAATCGGTAGGTATAATACTTTGCAAGGGGTCTTGCAGGCATATGAGGTAGTCCTGTTGGTGTGGCCTCCTCCCACAATCATTTTGGATTATGTGAGCAATGATCTCATCTTCATCCTATTTATCCAATAAGGGGCTATGCTCTATAGTCATCAGTGTCTATAGAGAATATTTATCTTCCTCCTCCTCACCGAAATTGGGCCAAATGGTGTGCTCAAGGTCTGCATATGGTTGGGGTGGTGGATAAAGAATCAGGTTCTTTGTAATTGTCCCACTAGATATTATCATTTTACCAAACCTGCAACCTATAAATGCATTGGTTGTTGCCAACCAAGGCCTGCCTAGGATGAGCGGGTAACCCACAAGATTGACTTTGGGTTGCAGTACTATGAAGTTTCTAGGGTATTCCCAAGAATCCAATGTAATAACTAGGTCTTCAATAATTCCCCCAAGCTTAATTATGGACCTATCAACTAATTGCAAAACAGTTTGTGTGGGTTTGAGGTTGACAAACTAAAGCAATTGCATTGTTTCTTTTGTCATGACATTGATGGTTTCCCCCAATTCTATCAAATTATTCTTAATGAGGGTCCCATTAATCTTAACGACCATAGCTAGACTACCAAGATCTATATACTTAGGTACTGTAATGTTCCCCAACATGATATCTACAAGATTTCCCATGACATGGACTATCTGTGGATCTTTCCTTTTCCTACCTATTTTCTCAAGATAAAGATCCCTTACAATTTTGGTATACATAGAGATGTCTTTGATAGCTTGGATAAGTGGGATTTTGATGTTCACATCTTTCAATTATCCTAAAAGTTCTATCTTAGCTTGTGTGTGATGCTTTTGTATAGCTAGGAATTTAGGAAAAGGTGGCTTGGGATTTGAGGTACTTTGGCATACCTAATTTGGTTCAAGCTCCAAATATGGTTTATCGAAAGCCTCAATCACAGGTTCCTCATCCTCCATTTTTGTAATTTTGGGAGATGAAGTTCTAGCAAGTTGACTTCCTGATCTGAGGTGGACATCACTCACCTCTACACCATAAGTGGGGTATTGCATAGCTTCATTAGTATAAACCTACTGAATAGACTGTGTTAGGGTTAGGTGTAGGTTGGGAAGGTATTTGTTGCTTGGGTGGCTAAGATGCATGATTTGGTGGAAGCATTAGAGCTTGTTGCTATTGTGAAGGAGGGAGCATGGGCTGTTGGCAATTCATATTTTGTTGTTGTCATTGTTGACCCTTCTGCCATTGATGTTGCCACTAATTCTATTGGGTTGGCCATTGTGGGTTGTAATTGGAACCTTGAAAATTATGTTGTGGCCAAGGATTTGGATGTTGGTTCCAATTTTGTTGGGCTTGTGGCCACTATTGAGGGTTCTGCAATTGGTTTTGGTTTGCTTGTCAAGGATGAGAGTCCCAAGTAGAAAAGTTTTGGTTTCCAATAGAAAAAGATGAATTAAAGCTAAGGGGTATTGTGGCATACCTTGTCTCTACTTCCATGGCATCCTTTGTGCTATATAAAAGAGTTGTCCATCATCTCCTTCAATGGGTTGAAAATCAGGCTTCTCAACTTTATCCTACTGGATACTGGCCACTCTTTTGCATTTACAATTTGCTTTTCTTTGCCTGCAGCTTGGACAGTATTCAATGACCATAGCCTCAGCCTCCTCCTCCTTTTTCTTAATATGGAGAGTGTCAAATTGTGTTTCCAAATGATTGATTTTATCCTCCTTCATGTTGGATAACAGATTACTCATCTCTACTTTTGAAACCCTAGTAGATAATTTACCAAGAACTGTTGTTATATGTCCTCTTGGTCTTTTTGTAAAGTTCCTAGAATAATTCTTACAAGCCTTACAAATTTCTAAAAATGGTAGCTTGGAAATATCTCCCTGGCCAATGAGGTTTTAGGCATAATTGCATTCTTCATTAACTCCTCTCAAAAAGACTAACTTGAGAGACTCTTTTGACAACTTGTTTTGGGGATTTTTCTTTAGAGAAATTTGAAATCTTTCAACATAATCCTTTTGTTTCATTTAGAGTATATCATCCTTCCTCCTATCAAGTTCTCTATAGTAGTCCCGATACTTCTCCAAAACCAGTGTCTTCATGGTGTCCCAATCAGGAACAACATCTTTACCTAATCCCATAAACCATCTCGAAGCTACATCTTTGAGAGTAGTAGGAAAAAAATTCAACCTATGTGCATCACAAGTATAGTCATAAATTTTTCATAAGACATAAAATTCAAAGAGGAATGTATCTAGGTCTTCAGCCATTAACCCATAAAAATTTGGCAAGGCCAAAGGAGGAATGTTCTTCAGCACTGTAGCCCTTTACTGGTCAATAATAGGAAACCCAAATGTTGGTTGAGCATCATCATCTACTACATCACACATGGTGAGATATGTTCCTTCTATATGTGCACTAGAGGTTGTTGAAAAGTAAATTTATTCTTCAGTGTTACCTTCACTCTAAGTACTAGGGTCACCAATTTCTGCAATAGCTTCCTAGCAAGTGGAGGGAAGGAACCTACAGAAGGAATCTCTCTACCTCTAAACACATGAAATATGAATTTAAATTCGGTGTTCTTGCACAATGTTAGTATCTTGGTGTTGAAAAGATGGTATCTAAAAATCCTAATGCTTGAAAAGAGAAATTAACTATGAAAACTATAAAATAGGTCTATGAAGATAGCACCATCCCTGGCAACAATGCCAAAAATGTAGAGTCTAAGCTAATGTATTGTAAAATTGGTAGAATCTACTCAATTCAAAAGGTTAACTGGATGAACAATCCACTTCACATTGCTTAAGACTACATTAAATCATCAAACAAGGTGTGTAAACTTATGATGGCACTACACTATATGTGCCTTCACAGAGTCATGTTCATCTAGATTATCCTATGAGAACTTATCCAAACTATTCTACTTTTTTGAATCTTACAGAATTACAAAAACAATAAAATTAGTTACAAAACCTAAAGGCTATGGGTACCTACAACATAAGCTATAGATGATTGCTAATAACAAATAAGTACATAATCAATCCAAAACTATTCAAAATAATAGGATAACTAATTCTAATCTCTGGAGTGCTATGATTTACTAATTACACATTTATCCATGAACAAAAACTACTATAATCAACTATAAGAGCTATTTTACTTTACTTGCAATGCATTTATAAAGAAATAAAAATATAATTAACAAATAAATAAATGAAGTGAGGGGAAATACCTCAATTGGCTAGCTTAGGGGACTGTCTCACTTAACTTAGAACCAAATCTGACTCATATTCTTACGCATCTATGTAACACACAACTCCATTCATTGTATATTACCAGGTATTCAAACAAAATCCTTCTTGCATATTGTATTAAATAATTGCATTTCAACAACATATTTTTAGATCACTTGGAACTGGAAAATGACTAACTTATTAACAACTTATAACAACCAACTAACTTTACTATGAACTCATCCCCTGACTTTATAAAAAAATGGGGAGAGTCTTATTCAAAATGCTAACTAACTGTAATCATTAATCCCACTCCTAGATACTAGGATATGAAATTAAGATCGACTTATTCATTTTAACTGAAAAGGAAGAAAAGACCTATTCAAATAAGAACTCCAATGAAATAGTTTACATGTGAGACATGTTGATGACAAAAAATGACAAGCAGCAGCCTTATGGGAAACTCAGTTAAAGGGGGAACCTATTGCGCTAAATTGAGTGACCTCCAGATTTTTAAAGAAGACGACTTCTTCTGTAATTGGGGGGTTGAAAAGGGGATAAGGAAATGAATGTAAATTAAAATCTAATCTAAGGTGATGCAAGAGAATCTTAATTTTATCCATGGAAAACCTTCCTTGTGGATGGATTTAAGGGCATGTTTAGCAATCTGCTAAGTCCCAGAATAACATAAATTCAAAATGGAAACCTGAATAATTTATCCAATGACATAAAATAACTTCCATACATTTACTGAAAAGAAGATTCAAAAGACATGGTCTAAATCAGCAAGCTTATATTGAAATTATAGAGTTCCACAAATAAATTACTCAATACAATAATGGCACAGTATAAAGCTTTATCAAATAGTTAAGAAACAGAAAGGCCAAACAATGGCACAGTCTGTGAATCTTATACAATAAGCAAAAACAATATGAGAGGCCTAGTGTCTTTCCACAATTTTTCCCTAGATCTTCCAAACCCATATCTCAACATAAGCAATCGTATTTATAGGGAAAAATCACACTGCCTGAAAGCTCGTAATAGAAAAGATTCCTCGATCATGAGCAATGATTCACACAAAAATGATTGCCTCATGATGTTATAACAGAAAGGATTTGATCAATGGAGTGCAGTCGCCTTCGAGTGAGATGCATCCCCCATGAATGATGGTAGTGGTCCCAACATAAAAGCAACATAACCTCATGCAGACATGTGTTGCGTACCCATGAGGTTAGTTAGGACGCGTGGAAATAGGGTGGGGCTCGACATTGATTGTTTCATCCCTTCAATGAAAATCCCCACGGACATGACACATGGAGAAGTCGTTGCTATCGGCATTGACTGTGGGTTCTATCAAAAAGGTGTATGTGGAATGATGCTACATGGAAAGCAATTGAGGCCCGGTAGAAAATCGAAGGGAAGCATCCTTCAAATGCTCATGTTGTTAACATGTGAAATCATGGCGGGGCTCGAAAGAGAAGCAAAAGTAGAAAACCCTGCAGGGAGTGCACGACAGACATGTGGAAATGGTTAGATGAAGATCTTCATAAAGGGGGCCAAAGAATGCAAAGTATGGGGAGCGAGCGTTATCCAAGCAAAACAAAAATAACCTAAAGGGTAGCTCAGAGGATTTCATATCCACAACTTTTGGCGACTATCAGGGGCATTTCACCTGCGAAATGGAGAACCCAAATTTTTTTGGTTCTGTAGACCAGAGTCATGTCCATCGAACCATGAAATTAGAGCTTGGATAAAGTATTCTGCAGAGGCAGCCAATTTTCTTTGTATAATGTTGATATTGCGTGCAAATTCTTGTGCATCTTGTGTAGATCGATCACCTCTTTTAAAGGCAACTTCATTGATATTTTGCACCTGAATTCGAGCTGAAATTGAAACCGTGCAATTGGATGGGTAATGCCCTCAATACCCCCAGCTGTAGGGGTTAACTGAATCCCTAGAAGATGGATGTATCCTATTGCTTCTCTATAATTTTTGATGCAATGTGCTCTGTAGACGCCATCGTATCATCTGAAAGAAACAGGGAAGGCAAGCCCATATGAGTGAGTTGGGAAAACTTCACTCGCATGCTACTCATAGTTTGGCCCAATGTGATAGAGCAATTACAAGCATGGAGAATGGTTGTGTGGTATTGGATGAACTCCTTGTTTGTCGTGGCAGCTGACCTGTGGTCCTTGATCCCTGCACTTACTAGATCTTCATTTGACACTATGTATAATTTATTGAGCAACTTCTCCGCCTCTAGAACTCTATCCGTAATGAACTATGGAAACTGCTTGATTGTTCCATCAATATCCCTACTCAAATTTGATGCTTCTACCATGAATTGGTGTGAGCTACAAAGTTAGGTATAATTCCTTGACCTTTTCCCAGTATGAGATATACAATTGGTGGGCCACTAGAAGGAGGTCTAACTAGGCAGCAGGAGGTTGGACAAAGCTCTTCAAAATGCCAATTTCCACATCCCTCAATCCAATATTATGTGTTATCTTTGCAATCCTTCAGTCCACCATGGAGATTTTCCCCTGCAAGGTTTTCAACTCGGCAAGCCAATTTTTCTCTGCCTACTTTTTGTCACAGATCTCTATCGAGGGATAGCCTTAGCGCCTAGATTTATTTTTGCAATTGAGCTTGTCGCCCATGGAAGTCTGCTTCCTTTTGCTATGTTATTTGTTTTGATTGAGCTTGATGATGCTGAAACTCATCATTCCTTTGTCACATGTCTTCCTCCATCCATGACAACTGGTCCTGTAACTCTTGGTTTTTCTGCTATAGATCAACGACTAGGTTCAGATCAAAGGATTGGAACTTTGCAAGTTCCACTTGGAGCCTAGCTTTCTATGTATCTACTTGTTGTGTCAAGTGAAAAAATATTGCATCTATCACCTTGTCCTTCGACAGGAGGACTTCAATCCTTTCCTTGACATTTTTGAACTCATCTTCCTTTTTCTTTAATTGGCGACCGAACTTGAGAAAGTCGGTGGTCACCAAACGTTGGGTTTCTTCCATGAAATTCAACCTTATCCTATGAGTGAGCCACACATAGATCTAGTCCCATAGCTTGAATAGTATAGTCCTCAGGTTGCATTTCTCCCTAGGGTTTGATGACATTTGGGTGCATAGCTATGAAATGCAACGACTATTGAGCCTCATTGAAGAGTGTTTGCACCTTTGGCTCTGTCATCCTTTTGGCATTCTTCTCCCTTTGTTTCTGTAGCCTAATAGCTCGTGCTTGTCTTGTTCAATCACTCTCCAACAAAAAATTAGTTGACGATCTAATCAATTCTCCCACGAAGGGTGCACCGGGAGGAACAACAAAAGGAAAGGAAAGGGTAGTGGCTCTGGTAGATTTCTTCTTTGGAAGGGAGAGCGTGAGCAGAGAAAATGGGGGAATATGCCAAGACTCAGTTTGTGAAGTAGTGGAAGGACTCATGGGACGCGATGGCGGAAGCGACAATGTTACAGAATCCATTTGTAGAGCGGGCTGGATCAGAGCTAACACATTGAATGTAAAAGGTGAATCCATAGCACACGTGTACTACACCTCGATGAAAGATGGGATACCCCATGGGGGAGTAAAAGGGGAATGGCCCACTTGAGAAAATTAGGAGAAACATCTTGTGACCATGACAGCAGAAGTGGAGAAAGAAAGGTTGACACTCAAGGTGACGGGTGACGTAGAGACACTGAAAGAGACTAGAGATTGAGAATCAAGAAGAAGGGTAGAGAAAGACACTTGCATTGTGGATGACTCTAATCCTTGGCTCATTGCAGGCTCCTATGAACCCTCTTCAGAAGTCACATCAATGTGTTGCTTCTTGCTCAGCGGGGATTATTCCACCTCTAAGACCTCTGTCGGGTTTTGTTGGGTTTGATCCCTCGGTCTCTTTATGACCCATGAGCGTGACTGTGAGGTTCTTGAACGTGACATATTTACCTATAGCCTCAAAGAAGTTGTGCTAGGATACTTTACTGCCTTTTCAACTTGCTATGTCAGGGTCGTCTTTACTTCCTTTTCTTCCTCCTTACCCTTATATATTTTTCAGCCTCTTCTGCTTCAATATCTTCATCATCGCTTGCATCAATGTCATCATGCACTCAGTTGTATAAAGTATCAAATTTTTCATATGTGTCTATGTCTTGGAATAGGGGATCGGGGCGCTTGATTTCTTGGTGGTAAACCCAAAAATCCTTGATCTTGTCTACACTCCAGTTCCATTTCTTGACTAGACTGTTACGTAAGGTGGCCCCCATTAGAAGCTTCTCATTATACTTTTGCAACAAAAAATAGAAACTAAGCCATGGCGACCTCCTATCGTCCATTGAAATTTGAGCCAGATCAACAAATAGATCATCTTTATCGGACAGGGGATTCTGTCGCTTCTCCCAATAAGGTCAAGGGTTGTGAGCTACCTAAAAGTGCGATCCTAGAAGGTCATTATCAGGATTGTATTTCCATCTGTCACAAATGAACACCAGCCCCAGATGAGCCATTTTTTCCTCTAGAAGCTTATGCGACTACTTCATCACCATAATCACAATTTTGAAGTTTATTGGGCAGAAGAAAAAACCTTTCTTCTTAGCCTTCCCTCTACAAAAAGTAATGTCAATAATTGACATTTTTCAGAACATCTCCAAGGCTACGACCTGGTTTGTGACACATGCTGGGAGTCATAATGGCTCCTTGGTCAAACCATCCATCTAGATGAATGTGAAATCCACCTCGAGAAACCAGTCAGCTTGAGGAGTGAGGCACTGCATCCACCTCATTTGGTCGACAGAAAGCTGAGTAAGATGGCCCTCCTTGCTTAATTCTCTTAGAATGAGAGTCAATAAATAAATAGAGAATGCATAATAATCATAGGTTGCAGAGAGAATGGGGATCCATGCAAAGACGGGCCTTTTGTATCCTTCCTCATCAAAGATAGCCAAATTTATGTATTTCTTGAATAAATCAAGGTTTTGGTGTAGAAACATGTAAGCGAGGAAAGAAGGGAACCTGAACTTATGTTGCACTTCATATTCCCTAATTTGGTTCACCATTTCCTAGATAATGAAGTCTGTGAAATCATACCAAAATATGGTATGCTACCTCCTCTACTGACAAACCAGACCCATTTGAAACTCATGTAAGAGCTTGTCATCATCCAACCTACAAACAAAATCCATTATAGAAAAATCATTCTTCCATATCCTACTTGAAAGCGGTGTGGGCGACTGGAATAGGTTGTGGCTTTTTGAAATCTTCTTGATTTCTTTTGGTTTCCTCATTATAAAAGTCTTTTGTAAGCTCTCTGGTTCTCTAGAAATTCTCCCCTTTTCCTAGGTTGAATGGTTCCCTTGGCTCTACTCTAGAATCCCTTCTAGGGATGCACAACATGTCTCTAAAGGCATCTGGAATGATTATAACCCGCAGCTTCTGACCTTCAATGGTGAAGGTATCAGGGTTGAAACGCTTGATGCCTGCATCAACTATCTCTAGGCAGTAATGCACAAGAGGAATCATATATTGTGGTAGTCCATAAAACCATAGCTTTTGTGACAAACTTCGCTCACTGACTGACTTCTTCATTCTCTCGCACATTGCTTCCTTAAGCTTTTAGGGTTGGTTCTTAGGCCAGGGTCACTGATATTATCCTATTCCTCTTTTATCTGGCTCTAGTCTCTGTGCATTTTTTGCTTTTCTGCGGCCTACATTTGAAACCACTTTGGCTTCTTTGGTATCCCTGGTGAAGAAAAAGAGGTATTATGAAAATAATTGGCCATGGATTTCGTTCAAATGGCGTCGAGCCAGCTTTGCGTCGCTTCACCTTTTTCTTCCATCTCAAGGTTTTGGGCCATTTTTCTTCTTTGCAAGCTTCTCCTCAAAAAGCACACTGGTTCGGTATGAGTGGAACTAAAAACACTATGCAAGGCTCTATGATGAACATAAACCCAAATGAATTCTTTCCTTTCATTTTGGGTTCAACCCGCACTTGAGTAGTGAATCTCCTGTAGTTATTTCTCTACACTTAGCTGCTTTGTTGCTATTTTTCACCACACTTGGGTTTTCTTAGCAATTATGCACTCAAAATTCTTTTGCATACTCAGGAATCTTTCTACACCGTTTAGCTTTTGTATGCAACACTTATCTTTTTTCTTTGATTTTTTGCCTTAAAGCGATAGACAACAATTTCCTTTTTGCATTAAATTTGGCATGTACCGCTCGCTTTCTTGCCCATGCGAAATGAATTACTTGCCCTTTTGAAAAGACATGAATTCATAATAATGTTAGTAATCACATCCTTCGGTTTGATTTTCCTAGGAAATCGAGCCGACGATTGAATGCGTATGAACCTTTCTCATGCTTTGACAATTAATATCTTGAAAGGAATAATTAAGCCAAAATGCAATGAGTACTTGAAAATATTTGAGTTCCACCTTGGGGAATGGAAAATACCTACAACGTGACACCTCAGAACCTGGCTATATAGATGATCGCTTGGGACTACCACCAACTTGTGCTAATTAATTACTACTCCTTAATCTTGCACGCAACAATTAGTACCTGCAGACGCAACTGGGTGGGATTTTTGAGTTAACACTCAATTAGCATCATGCTTATGGAACACAGGTACCTTAAACATTTCTATAAATAGACCCCTTAGCAACAAAAAATTCACACTTAGCAATTTGAAAGAATTAGCTCTTAGGCAGAATTAGCACTTAGATAATTGGGTAGTAATAGGAAAGATGAATACTCCTCTTAGGTTCACCCATAAGAAATCTTAGTCGACATTTCTGGAAGAGATTTCTAATAGGCACCTCAAGTGCATGACTAAGAATAAGCACTCGCTAGCGATCATAGCCATTAAGTGGGTTTTGGGAAGGGACTGCATTGAATATGAAGATAAATATAGGGTGAACACATATATATGTTCTCACTTTTTTGCTTCCCTTATTGACATACATGTACTGAAGGATATGATTTTGTGCTTGACACTTCAAATCTTCCCGAAGAGGTATCTTCGTGACCTCGAAGAAGCTATGACAAATGTTGTATATGGCCTAGGCCTCCCTATGGCAAGCAACCTTCGTAAGCATATTGAAGAGGATGTCATGGTACCATGGGTACCATTTCTAAGAGGCTTTCATGTTTAGTCACACGAAGAGCATCATCAAAAATTTACTCGTGCTTTCCATTTCATGTTGTGTATCTACAACATGGTGATTTTCTACGATGTTGACTGGTACATAGACTTCAGGAACCTTGTGTTCCCTCTACCACTTGTTGTTGGTGTTGTTGACTATGTCATTGCTCATGACCCTGCTGCTATTGTTGCTCCTATTGATGAAGTCATTCTAGACGTTGCTCCTAATAATACTTGTGCTTTTTCCTGAATAGTCAATGCTTTTCTCTGCTTTGGTAAATATGCCTAGAAAAAGGCCTTTATAGTATATCTAAATTTCATAGTATATATATAAACTTTTTAAAAGTATGGCCCCAAAGCCATTTTGAATGTGCAATCTTTGAAGTATATAATATCATAAATGAATATACAACTTATATTTTAAAATTCTTGTCTCCTTTGATTTTACAATTCTTCACTATGAGTTTCCTTTCTCTCTGCTTTCTGAATATCTTGTCAATTCTGCATATGGGTTAACTTTCATTTCTCATAAGTCGCTTTGAAATTTCAATTTTCTGCATATGGGTTGCTTTGAATTTTTAATGGGGTTTTGGAAAGACTGGACAAACAAAAGAACGAAAAAGAAAACTATACAATAATTACATATTTTACATGGGAAGAACCATTAATAAGCTTTAATTAAACAGTTTAAGGTGGATTTCGTTAAAGGGAATTGTGTGCAGTGAAAATCCTTAGTCTAGAAATGCACAAAAAAAGAATGCAATGAAAAGGGAAACACAACAACACCTCAATGATAGGCCTAGTTGAAACTAAACAAAGAAGAAGAAAGAGAAAAAACTAGCATTATACCTTTGCTTGTTTAGCTTGATGGAGTGGTTGGCCCTTGATGTGTGCTCCTTGATGGCAAGCTCTCAATAATGGTGGTGGTTGAATGATGGATGATGGTAGGTGGGAGTGCAAATGCTTGAATGCAAGAGTGTTCCAATAATGGCTAGAATGCTTGACAATCTTCAAAAGTCTTAACCTCTAACTTGAGTCCAAGGCCCTCCATATAAAGAAAAATGGATGGATGAGATTGATCCACCATGGACAAGATGAAGGGTTGTGGTGAGTTGAGAACTCACAAGCCCTCACATCTTGCCATGTGGAGGGAGAGATGGAAAAAGTACAGGGTGGCATGGAAAAAGCCATGTGGTCCCAAGGTACTTGCAAGTACCTTTGGATTGAAGAGGATTTCCTTAAAAAGGGATTCCTTGTCCCCAAGTGGGATTGAAAGTGACATAGTGAGGACTTTTAGAAAGTCCACTCTTGTCACCATGCGGATTGGAGAGGGCATTGGAGAAATAAAAGTGAATTTTAAATTCACAAGCTTGGAATAAACCCATGGATAAGACAAGGTCCTCCAAAAGGAGGTCCTTGTCCCATGTACTTGATGTAACCTTTGAGAGGTCATGGGGAAGACAAATGCATGGGGGGAATAAGTGTAAATTTTTAACTCACATGGGGAAGAGGTCAAACAAAATAAGGTAAGTACCATGAAAGGATGACTTAAGGACATGGTAGAAAAGGTAAGTGATTAGGATTAGGATTGTGCAAACAGGTGATTAGGAAAATTAATGAGGATTAGAGGCAAGTGGCTAAATATGGAGGATGTGACATTAATTTTGATTAAGGATATGCACATCCTAATGAAGGATTAATTAGATTAACCCAGATTAGTGGAAAGGTTATGGAGGATGGGACAAGGAGAGAGAAAGAATAAATTTAAAATTGAAGAGGATAATTGACTAAATTAAATAAATTGATTGATTTATTTAATTAGAGAGGAAATGGTGAAGGATAAAGTATTTAATTAAATATTTTAAGGACTTTAGGAAACGGGACAATATTAATTAAATATGTCATTTAATTAGTATAGATGAATTATATAGATAAATGATAGGATTTTGACTATATGGAAGTGGTCAAATTCCTAAGTCTACAGGAATCCCTGGTGCTTCTTTATCCATGCTTTCGAGTTCAAAATCATTGTGTTGCTTGCACTCAATAATGCGGAAAGGGCCTTCCCACAGGTTATCAAATTTTCCATGTTGACCAGGATTTGTGGCCCTTTTATTGAACTTAAGCACTAAGTCTCTGCATTTAAGACCTTGGTCGAAGGTCTTCTTATCAGACCATTTTTTACCACCCATTGACGGTTGCACATGGTTGTTAGAGCTTTTCCCCTTTTTTCCTGAACTTCCATCAGTTCTGCTAGGTGCAACTCCATAGCTTCGTTTTGACTTATCTCTAACGATTTGAGTAATTGCAATGTTGGAATTTCCATAGAGATGGGAAACAATGCTTCCTTCCCGTACACTAATTCATATGACGAAGTCTTAAAAACCTGCTTAGGGGTTATGTAGTCTACCCAGAGCGCTTCCCAAAGATTTTGATGCCATTCCTTCTAATGTTTCAACCCGATCTTTTTGATGAGTTGGATTAAGTTTTTATTAGTTGACTCTAGTCCATTTTCTTGTGTGTAATAATTGGAAGAGGTCTTTAGGAATATTCCATATTTAAATCTGAATTGACATACCTTAGTCCCCAGGAAAGCTTTTGCATTGTCGGAGATGATATTTTTAGGCGGGCCGAACTTTGTAACTATTTCCTCAAGGAAATTCATAATCTACACTTTTGTTGAATTCTTCAAGGGCATAGCCTCGAACCGTTGGATGAAATAGTCGATGGTTGTGAGAATCCACTTGTGGTTGGCACTTGATGTGGGGTTAATCATTCCGATGAAATCCAACCCCCATTGCACAAAAGGCTCATCCGCTACTATTGGGTTGAGCGGCATGGCCAAACTTTTTCTTCTCCCTACAAAGAATTGGCATTCCTTGTACCTTTTGACCAAAGCATATGACTCGTTGAACAGCATGGGCCAAAAATACCCCACACTCATAATTTGAATGGCAGTTGTCTTTTTGGAGAAGTGCCCACCTATTGGGATGCTATGGAATTCTTTTAGGATTTTCTGTAACTTCTCTTGATTTACACACCACAAGAGTACACAATTGAAATTCCTCTTGAAGAGAACTCCCTCAATCAGCACGTATCCATTGTTCTCTAGTCTGTAAAATATTCTCTTGTGAGAGGGAAGTTTTACTGGATATTTCCCCGTCTACATAAATCTCATTTTTTCTGCTAGCCAACAACTTCAGGCTACTCTTCTTTCATTGGTGCTTCGTTGTCTAATGCCAAATATTCACACAACCCTCTACCTTTAGTAGGCCTAACATCAGTGTCATACTCTAGAATCTTTTTTATCCAGTTAGCCCCTTTCTCAGTGATTTCTCCTTCCAATATGTATTCATGCATAGTGGAATGTGCTACAAATATAACCGCCTTGCTATAAGAGATAAGGTGTCAAAATTTATTGAGACCTTTGACAATAGCAAATGCTTGTCTTTCAGCAAAGTTATACCTTGTCTCATATTCTTTCAAACTATGATAGTGGAAGGCTATCAGATGTTCCCTTTTCCTTCATCATCTTTCTAGGTTAGGATAGTATCTACGCTACATCAACTACTAAACACATACATGACAAAATAATTTGATAGGTCAAGATTTATTAGCACAGGGGCTGAAATAATGTCTTCTTTGACCTTCTCAAAGGCTTCTCTAGCCTCCTTTGTCCATTTGAATGGTTGATCTTTTTTAAGCATAAGGGTGATTGGCCTTATTAAGCCTATACAATCAAAAAATGAACTTACTCACAAAATTTACCTTCCCTAGGAAAGACTAAACTCCCTTTTTATCGACCGGAAAGGGTAGCTTCTTGATTGATTTTACTGGATCCGGATCAATGGAAATACCATCTTTGGACACTACATGCCCCAATAATTTTCCCTGAGGCACTCTGAAAATCCCCATTTTTTTGGGTTCAAAGACACCTCAAACTCTTGGAATTTTATAAAAACCATCTCCAAATGATCAAAATGGTCATCTTTTGATTTAGAGGATACCGTCAAATCATCCAAGTATATTAAGATAAAATTGTTGATTAGTTCTCTGAAAGCAATATCCATTGCTCGCAGGAATGTAGCTCTAGCATTTGAAAGGTCAAAAGGAATCTTTGAATATGAAAATGTCCCCCACTTTGTAGTGATCATTGTCTTATGTTGGTCCTCCTCTTTGACTCAAATCTTATTGTAACCCAAAAATCCATCTAACAGAGAAAATATCTCTAAACCAGCCACAGTCTATAAGATTGATTCCATGGAAGGCAGTGGGTAGTGATCCTTTAGCGATGCCCTATTTAGGTCACGAAAATTAGCATAGAGATGAATGTCTCCATTCTTCTTTCGGACCAAAACTAGGTTAGACACCCATGTATTGTGCTTGATCGGAAACATAATCTTAGACTGGATCAACTTTTTTAGTTCTTGAACCATCAGGGGTTCAATCGTCAGATTTATTGGCCTCTGCTTTTGGTGGACGAGTTTAGCACGTTTCATTAGCTCAATAGTGTACTGGATGATTTCGGGATTAAATCCCTTGAGGTCATCATATGACTAGGCCACTACTTCATATTTTTCACAAAAGTGCATGAGTCTTTCCTTGTCATGCTACAAAACTTCTTTTTCGACTTTTAGCTTTCTTCCATCTCTAACCTCAAGATCGGTGTAGTCTGCTTTGTCTGCCAAAAACTTCCTCTTATCATTTCTCGCATCATCATAGTCAAAAAAAAAATCGAGAGTGACTAGGCCCTCCGAAAGCTTGTTAGATCTTAACTGAATGATTTTCCCTTCATATGCTTCTTCAATTTTTGGCTGAAGTTGATCAGAAAATTCTTCCGATTGTTGGATGAACGAGGTGATGTATTCATCACTTTCGAACACTCTCCAAATTTGATCATTACCTAGAATGGAGGGTCATACAATCACTCACACAAAGTGTATATTCTTAATCAAGTTGGAGATAGGATCAAATTTATATCCTATTGTCGCCATGTGATCTATAGTTGAATATTGCTCCCTAGACACCCCCTGAATATTGAAGGCTTCGAAGCTTTAAATCAAGTCCCAGACCCTGTGTCTATAAGACCACATGTGGACATTCTTTACCGTAGAGATGCTTCGAACTTGATTAATTATCAATTTGGAGTCTTTGAACACCATTATTTGCTTAACACCCATCTGCTCTGCGAGGCTTAGACCTTGCATAAGGCCTTCATATTTAGCTTCATTGTTCGAACAAGCGAAAAGACTTGAGAATATATTCATTGGTTGGAGATGTCAAACATATCCTAGCTCTAGCACCAACCTTACACCTTGCACCATCAAAGTAAAATGTCCACATATTTGAGGCTTGATCAACCATAAGGTTTACCACCTTCAGGATCTCTTGATCCTCATCATAGATGGCATAGGTTCCCAATACGATAGCATGATAGTTATCGAAAGGATCGATGTCTATATATTCACTCAAGAGGACCTCTTCTTGATCGGTCTGGTCTCCAGTTACCTTCTCATCCTCAAATAGCTTGGTACCATATGTTTCTTCTTTAGTGAAAGAGGTATGAGCACCTTCAAAGTTGACCATGGCTTCATCGGCTACATGCTCTGAATGCAAAGATTCGGATACTATTTTCATTTTAGCTCCATGCTTGGTCTTGAGAACCAAGTGTGACCAATCTAAAGAAAGATTCCTTCCTATCTTTGAAGTGAATTCTCGGGATAAACAAAGACCAAACATGGGGGGAACGTCTATGATCACAGTATCTTGTGTAACTGTGATACTGGGGCAAGAGAACAGACTCAAGGGGAGGTTATTAACGACACCTACAGTTTCAACCTTGTTCCCATCAAGTTGCATAACCCCCCTTTTTAAAGGTTCATTGCTAAGCCCTAAGGCTTTAGCTATCTGCTTGGGCATGACTATGGTGCTAGCACTAGAGTCAATCATGGAATTATGCAATAATTTCTTTCCCACAATAAGAGTTAGGAAAAAGGACTTGGGTTTTGGATTTTCTTTAACTTCAGTAAAGGCTTCCTTTGTGCTATTTGTGATCAATTTAGTCAGACGTGATGGGCCAACGGCCTTTTCTTTGAGTGATTGCTCTATTGATTCAATAACTACATCTTCCCAGAGGGCCTTTTGCAGCAATGAATTCTGCTTCGGAATAGCTAAGATATCCCAAAGGGATACGTTAGCAGAAGATTTTTCAATTGTTCCACCATGTTGAATGGCAGAAGATTTGAAGGCTTTTGTTCCTTAGATCTAGTTATAACAATCTCCTTATGTAGCTATAGTTGTGGAGTAATTATGGAAGGACTAGAGAATTGATCGGGGATGATTCTAGGCTATAGAGTGACTGGTTCACCCGTGAATCTCCTCCTTAAGGGAGTGTTGTAATCAGACTGCACTTTTGGGGTATTCGATGTGGATGTCTCATTTGTAAATATCGCCTCTTCTCCTTCCATCCATGAGAAGAGCATGTGATCGAGAGCTATGTAATTTTCTTGTTTTGAGGACATTCCTTCCATTTGAGCAGTAAGCACCATGTTTTCCATTTGGGGAGGCATATGCATAACCTCCTGAACTTGATGCTACACCTTGGCTGCATTGTTTTGCCACCTTTCTTTGTAAGCTATTGCAAGAACAATTTCAGGGCATATGTGCGTCGCCATAGGGGAAGCACCAAGGATTGATTTTGTTGGCCAGGTTGTTTTTCCCCACGGTCAGCTCTCTGCTCATACTTGGCTGACCAACTCCCAGTAGAGTGCGTAGCAAAGTAGGCACTGGCACGATTTGATGATTTGGTTGAGTTTGCAAACTTGCGCACACGTCTTCTTGATATTGGTTATGATGGTATGAAGGCATGCTGCTTTGATAATTTTGGTAGGATGGATTTGAAGGTGTGGGTTGTTTTCACTTTATGTTGGTTACCTCATTTACTAGGTTCCGCAACAATTCTTTTATGTCGCTAATCTCTTCGTTTGAAGAATTAGGTGTGGAAGCAACATCCTGGGGTGCACTCGAATATGTGTACATAGATTAAGGAGGAGTGGGTGTGCTAGTAGATTTTATTTCTTGGGTGGGAACTAATATTTCTAGAAATATAGGTATAATAGGCTGAGGCAGAAACTTTTTGACTTCAATCAGGTTGTTATGTGCTTTGACCGCGATGTTGTACGCATTTGGTAGAGTAGTTTTTCCAAGGGACTGGATCATCATAGAGATGTCGACATTGAAGGATTTTAGGTAGAACATGAACTCGAACTTGGCCAGTGGTCGGATAGCAACCTAAATTATCTACCAAGTTGTGTGAAATCGAGCATTGAATTCAGTCACGGCTTCATGAGGAGCCCGCTTTATGATCGCCAATTGATGGTAGAGTGAAGACTGATCTCCATCATTTGAAAATCTCTCATAGAAAGGATCTCTGAGTTGATCCCAGGAACTGATAGTGTTAGCTTGCAGAGTGTGATACTAGTCTAGTGCCTTACCCCTGAAAGAGGCTACAAGCAACCTTAGTGTTATATTTTGGTTAGTAACACCATGCACCAAACACACATCTGCCACATCTTGCAGATGTTCAGAAGGTGTTTTCAAGCCATCACCGGTGAATTTTGGTACAGCCTTTAAAGCAGAGGTCAGGATAGGGGCCCAGATGGTGGGTGCTACTGGTGCTATAAGGGGGCTTCCAACATCCCATACCATGTAATTTTTGTTTGCAATTGGCAACATGGCTAGTGGAGGGATCAAAATGTTTACTAGATGAGTCCTAGTTCGTATTGTTACTAGCAGAGGTACTTGTTACCAATTTTTTGCTACAGCTCAAATGGTGGAGCTGATTTAAATACTATTATATTTTAAAGTGAAAATGCAATTATTTCTAAATATGCTTGAGTGTTGTGTAGCACTTCATTTTATTTCACCAAGTGATAGTTGTGCAGGTGTTTTGAGAAACTGAGATTTGAAGTATCATTCATGTTTTGCATAAATCAAAATGGAATACTAAACTGAGTATACGAATGATAAAGTAGAATACTTTCATTTATTTCATGAAGCGATGCATTTTTACATAAGTCATTTGATTGCGAGAATACAAATGCTGGTACGATCTTGCATTTTAATGCTTTTCTTTCAAAATGGAAATGAAAGAACAAAATTAAACATCCACACAAGCCGTGGTTTTAGCTATTTCCATTTATAACAGGAAAGGAAATATATAACTAAAAATAGAAAGTGGATAACATTAGACATATCCTTCATTGCCTGAGTGGGTCTTCAGTTGGTCTTTCGAAGTTGGCTCCTTTTTATTTCTGCTCCCGAATGCTTCCGCTCTCGAATGTACCTGCAAGAGTTTGAGAAGGGTGTCAATTAAGAGCTCGAGATATGAGTAACACTCCCTTCCATACTAACAGAGATATATTTCAAATCCTTACAGTGCAGAGAAACAGCTAAAGGAAAGAGCAGAGGCATGAACTGAAAATGAGAGAAAACACCATCATTCTTTGTCTTTTATGCTAACACTATTTGTTTCCTTGTGCAGGTATAGGAAAAGCCATGTAGCTATCTATCTTTGGAAGACCAAGCATGTGGGGAAAAATAGGCTCCCACAAGGGTAGAGCCCGACATGCTGCCCTTAAATGTTACAAGAGGGCCGAGAAAGGAAGATGCAATCATCATGTTCTTCTGAGCTTTACAAGTGAACAACAGTGCTCTATCTTTCAAAATTGATAGTGAACAGTGAAAATTCATGAGGTTATGCCTTGACAGGTGAGGAGACGAACTGGAAGGTAAATGGAGCATGCACAGGAATTCACAATTACCCATGTGTTTTTTATCCCAGAAGTGTGGTCATTTTAAAATACAAATTCTACAATTTCCAGCAAGTAGGATGTGAAGAGTTTGTTTCCAGAATAAAAAGAATACATCAAAGCATGAAGGAGCTTTATAGATGCAAGCTGGAATAGCATGAATAAAGTCTAGTTTTTTTAAAGTTTTATTGTTTCAGGAAATACCCACATTGGGGTTTCATTTAAAACACATAATTCATAAATACCCACATAAAGATTTTTGCTAAGGAACAAATTTTATTCATATACAGAGATACCCACATGGGGTTTTCACAAGGGATGCATATTTTCCATCATTTTGCAGTTCACCCATATGGAGGTTTTAAAAATAAAGCAAAAAATAGTGTAGTTTCAGGAATACCCACATGGGTTTCTACATTCTAAAATGGAAATTCTTGATAATGCGTGGGTCGAGCCTAGTGGGGAGTTACAGTTACTGTTTCATCAAACAAGGAGAGCCACTTTTGAGTTTTGCATGGGAAAATAGAAATCAAAGCACAATATGCTTGGAGTTCACATTTCTTCATTTGGGAGTCATCAGTCAGCTAAAACATGTCATGGCCTATCAGGAAAATAATGCACAAAATTTCATAACAAACAAGCTTCAGCTTAAAGAACTCATGGCGTGGCCAAACAACAGGCCTACAATTTTTATTTTTTAAAGATAACAAACTTTTTTAAAGAGAAAAATAAAGCTCATAGGCTTTAGTGTGAAGGAGGAAGATACAGAAACAATATGCAACGAAGAACTTACCCTTATGTTTGTTGTTCAAGAGCTCACAGGTCGCGCCCAGCTCATTGGAGCTCACAATGCTTGGGTCGAGCCCTCTCATGGCGCCCAGGGTGGAGACAAGGTAAGCATAGTGGAAGAATACAAAGAAAATCAGAGTTGAGAGAAGAGAGGCCACGGCCTTATGGCCTATTTTAGCTTTCAAAACAATGGAGAAACCGTCAAATACAAAAAAATCAACTTACCATGTAGTCTCAAAATATAAGTCGACCAGAATGGAGGAGTCTGAAGTTTCCAAAGCCTTCACAAGCAAGGGTCGAGCATAGGCATGGAGGTTCCTTCCTTCCTAGGCAGAGCAAACTTCAAAGTTGAAAAGTGCGAAAATGATGGAGGATTAGGGTTTCACCTTGGTTTTTGTCATGCTTGCCCTAATTCGAATTTAGGGTCATTTTTGCCTTGTAAGTAAATACTCTATGTGGCTGAAATCTCATTCATGGTTTAGGTCGATCATTTGACTAGGAGTCTTTTTCCTAAGTCTTGATGCTTATTTGATAGAGTATTTCATGACCTAGGACTTTAGGGATATATGGAGTGTCATATTTATGCCTTAGTCAAAATAGAGTAATGATAATGCTTTAGGCTTTTAATTGGTTTTGGAGAAATCAATTAGAATTCTGAATGATATTGTTTTACTTAGGCATTTATTCAATTGTTTTTTAAAAGAAAACAATTAAATGTATGTTGGAGGAATATGGTATTTTTATGATTTTTTATAAGAAAAATCAGAACTTGTAAAGGAGATATAAGGTGTTATATGCAAGATATTTTTAAAATCTTTAATTGTAAAATGGAATAATTGTAAAACTGCATCATGTAAATCAGAAGCAAAGCAATACTTTATAAATTGCTTTGTTTTCTTGCTATTTTTAGCAGTTAAGCGTTGACTTTCTCCTTGGTCGGAATTAAGTTTTCAGTTGGAGAGATAAGGTGTTTTCCTTGCTGTAAAAGCAATTTTTTGCTTTTTTTAGAAGCTTGACAGTTGATGCATGCAAAAAGTGTGACTTTCCACTTTTATGCTGACTTGTTACATAGTTTTTGGGACCTTTTCCTTGAGTTTTTTCAAGAGCTCAGATTAGGGTTTGAGACATATATCTTTGGAGAAAACTTAGGGTTTTTCTAATTCAGTCTGTTTTTGCTCTTACACATTTTTAAGCTGAAACTATTTTTGTACTCAGTGAGATTATTTTTGGCACACTCCTACAGTGAATAAAAAAAATAGCATTCCTACCTATCATTTTGTGTCCATTTACAGTTACAATTTGATGTTTATCTTGTGATTTCAGTTTAAGAAGTCCTTGTTATGTCCTAGGTTGTAGTTTGATGTAGAAAAGTGCAAAGATACAGGTTGCATGTTGTGTTTTGAACAGACCTTCATGCAAAGTACTTATGTAAAAAAAAAAGTTCTTGAGAGGTTGTGAAGTTTTGTTGGTTTTTTTTAGCACTGTTTGTGAGGAAAATCCAGAATAGTCATTAGTTCATCATCCAATATTAAAAAATCATTTCAAAATCATAGGTTTTAAGTTTCTATTTTCTCTCTATCCTTTTCCCAAGAATATTTTAGAATAGGATCATCATATGGAGAACCAGCTCGCTCTAGATATTCTCTTTCCTTATAGATCACCCACGTCTGGAAAGAGTTTCAATGTTGCAACAGATAGTCTAATTTTTTACAAATTTGACGGGTGCATATCTGATTGCTAACAGTACTAGCAAGCCAGGGTTATTTTTTGTTTGGGATATAGTAATAGGTTGATGGATCATACACCCACTTTAGGTTTGAGTACATTTAAAAAGTCCCACCAGGTGTGCCAGAAAAAGAAATTGTTGATGCCAAAAATTGACAAGCGATAGCCTTATGGGAAACTCAGTTAAAGGGGGGACCTATTGTGCTAAACTAAGTGACCTCTGGATTTTAAAAAAAAGTCAACTTCTTCTATAATTGGGGGGTTGAAAAGGGGATAAGGAAAATAATGTAAAATGAAATCTAATCTAATCTAAGGCAATGTGCCATAGTATTAAGTTTATGCATGGAAAAGCTTCCTTGTGGATGGATTTAAGGGCATATTCAACAATCTGCTAAGTCCCAAAATAACATAAATTAAAAATGGAAACCTGAATAATTTACTTAATGACATAAAATAACTTCCATACATTTACTGAAAAGAAGATTCAAAAGACATGGTCTGAATCTGCAAGCTTATATTGAAATATAGAGTTTCATGAATAAATTACTTAATACAATAATGGTACGGTATAAAGCTTTTTATCAAATAGTTAAGAAACAGAATGGCCAAGCAATGACACAATTTGTGAATCTTATACAATAAGCTAAAACAATACAAGAGGCCTGGTGTCTTTCCATAATTTTTCCCTGGATCTTCCAAACCCATATCTCTACAGAAGCAATCATATTTATAGGGAAAAATCCCACCGCCTGAAAGCTCATAACAAAAAAGATTCCTTGATCATGAGAAATGATGCACACAGTAATGATTTCCCCATGTTGTTATAACAAAAATGATTCAATCCATGGAATTCAATTTCCTTCAAGTCAGATGCATCCCTTGTGAATAATGGCGGTGGTCCCAGCATAGAAGCATGATAACCTTGTGCAGACATCTGTCGCACACTCATGAGGTTAGTTAGGATGTGTGACAATATGGAATGGCTTGGTATTGATCATTCCTACCCTTCGATGAAAATCCCCATGGAGATGACACATGGAGAAGTTGTTGCTACTAGTGTTGACTATGGGGTCCGTAAAAAAGGTGCATGCAGATTGATGCTATGTGGCAAGTAGTCGAGGCTCGATAGAAAAGCAAAGGGAAGCATCCTTCAAATGCCCACACTACTGACACATGGAAGCATGGCAGGGTTGGGAAGAGAAGAAAAAATAGAAAACCCCATGGGGAGCACATGGTGGACACGTGGCAATAGTCGGATGAAGCTCTTCATAAAGGGGGTCAAAGAATGCAAAGTATGGTGTGGGCATTAGCCAAGCAAAACAAAAATAACCCAAAAGGTAGCTCGGAGGATTTCATATCCATAAGACACATAAGCAAACATTTAGAATTCTAGAACAAGTATCCTTCTTCAAAATTTATTCCTTCCATGATGGCTCACATTTAGCTCCATAGTTGCTTGCACTTTAGGTGGCTTGAACTCCACTAATCCCCTATTTCATTGCTTTGGTTCTTACTACAAATGCTCCATTCTTGTTACCACATACTAAGATGCATAGTGGTTAATCCAAAAAACATGTATATGCAACTAACCATCATAATTAAATCATAGAATCCCATTCATATACATACATATTCATGTTTAAATCATGCAACACTATGAATATTATCACCCTATTTCATATTCACAAACTGGGTTCAAAGTTGCAAAGTATGTATGAAAGGATAGCATATCATGGAAGTTTTATCTGAAAGGTACTTAGAAAATATATGTAAAGTGTCTAAAAGCATATGAAAAGTAATAGAAAAATTACCAATGACTAAGCCAATCATTCCCCCCAACTTATCTTTTTTATTGTCCCCAAGCAAAATACTTAACTAAACCACCTAGGGGAGAAGATTGTAGTACAAGGTGATCTGCCTAATATCCATAACTATATTCAGTCCTTCTCCCTATTTGAGATAAAAAAAACCATTATAACATGCAAGTCTATCCATTTAACTGATTCTTCATTCCTACATTGGTCATTCTTTTCTCCTATCTAATGTGGTACTGGATGAAGAAGAATAGGAGGATGATAAGTAAGTGGAAGCCATTTCACTCCTCTTATTCATGAAACCTTGATGTACTTGTGTAATCTCTCAAACATATTCATAAAATTATGGAAAGAGTAAGGCTTTTTCTTTAGTAATTTTGGAGTCAAGCTTTTCCATTTGTGTTCCACATATTTTAGGCAATTCTAGGAGATGGTCATTGCTAGCTGTTGAATCCTTTTATAATCTCGAAGTCTCAAGCCTATTATTATTTTTCCTAGACCCTAGTGAGAAAGAAGTGTCAACCATTGAGTGATACTCTATTGGTATTTGTTTCTTCCTTCCTGAGTTGTAGTGCCACTATTTTCTCGTGTTCTTCATATTTCTCCATTAGTTCTCCTTGAAGCTGCTCATTCTTGAAATAGGATGCCAAGGCCCTTACTTGAAAATCCCCAACATAGATTAAGGGATTCCATTTAGTGTCCTTTATCATCACATAGTTGTGCAGATAATACTCACACAACTGATCCTACTCCTCTAAATTGACTGTATTAAAGAAACTGAGAAAACTATGCCTCTTGTTTAAAGCAAACAACTGATCATTAATAAACTTATTAAACTAAAAACTGAGAAAATTTTCTTTTAAAAACAATGCATACACTCTAGGTGGAGGTCTACACTCAATATTTTGAATAGCTATGTCTATTACTTCTGTCAATTTCCCCTCCAACTTACTCATTTCCAAATTATTGCTTTCCAATTATGCATTCAAATTTTATTTCTCCTTCTCCCAATTTCCTTTTTCTTGTTTCAATTGGTTGATAATTTCCAATAATTCAAAACCTAAAGACAAATTAGTGTGATATGTTGGTATTCTTGCAACATGAGGTTGTGGATTTTATGTTGCATTTTGTTCAATTCCTATTTTTCCCTTGGCCATCTGTGCTAGTAAGTCTAATTTAGCTCCATGACCATAAGTATGTATTTTCTCTTCCAACTCTTGGATTATTATCTCCTTCTCTTTGTCGCTATGTTCATATCCTTTCACTTGTTCTTCCAATTGTTATATTCTATCAAGAGCTTCTTAGAGCTCTTTCCTTATATTTTTGTCTTCTAGCAATTCTTCCTCTTTTTCAAAATTCAAATCATCGTCATCATCCTGGGTAACATCAAATATCTCCGTAATGCGGCTATTGGGGACTGCTCTCCTTGTCTTCTTTGCAATAAAGATATTATGTGAATTAGAATTGGAAGAAGAAGAAACACACGTCCTTTTCCTAATAGGAACATTGACATCTTTAGGAATATCAACAAGAACATTTTCAAGGACATCTCTTTCTCTATCATTAAATATCTTGTGATGGCTATCAAAACATTTTATACACTGTACATTTTAATTTGTTAAATCATTTACGGCATGACAGGTTGGTAAATGTACCCAATTTCCTATATATATGTTGAAGAGAATGGCATCTGAATACCGTAGGAAACAAGCATACACCACATTGTCTTGTCATTGCTTAGTAATCCTATTGGTTAAAAGGATTCTGAGAATTCAACACTCATAGGTTAATTGGGATGACTTCAAAAATTGTAAGGATATCACTAAGTTGTTTGAGGCACTTGAAGCAGAGGATGAACCTCAACCTGAATCTGAACCAGAAATTGAACTTGAGCATAATGAACCTAAGAGAGAAAATTATCTTGTTACACCAATAGCTTCACCTGCCTGTACCCAAAATAGGCCTGGAAAACATCACATGTCAGAACATAGGCTGATGGTAACAGAAGAGCCCTCATCCTCTAAAAACCCTAAAGCCAGGGGAGGTATTGCATCAACATCTTCTAAAGGGGAAAAGAAGAAGAAAGGTGTTGAGAAGTAGAAGAATGATATAAAGGAAGGGGCTACAGAGAAGAAAAAGGGGAGTGAAAGAAAGAAAAAGAGAAAATTTATATAGGAAATAGTTACTCCCATACACTCAGGTAGGTTAAGTAGGCAGAATGTTGAGAAAAGAAACATGGAAGAACAAAAATAGGAAGAAAAGGGTGAAGGACAATAGTACCATGATGCAATGATGATAGAAACAAACACAAATAGAGAAGGAGATGTCCTTGAAAATGTTCTTATTGATATTCCTAAAGAGGTCAATGTGCCTATTAGGAAAAGGAAGTATATTTCTTCTTCCTTTGGTTCTAATTCATAGGATATCTTTATTGCAAAGAAGATGAGGAGAGTATCCCCTAGTATCCCCATTAGGGAGATCTTTGATGTTACAGTGGACGATGATGATGATTTGAATATTGAAAAAGAGGAAGAATTGATAGAAGATAGAAATAAGGAAAGAGCTCCAAGAAGCTCTTGATAGAATAGAGCAATTGGAAGCACAAGTGAAAGGATATGAACATATTTACAAAGAGAATGAGATAAGAATCCAAGAGTTGGAAGAGAAAATATAGACTTACAGTCATGGAGCTAAATTAGACTTACTAGCATAGATGGTTGAGGGAAAAATAGGAATTGAGGAGAATGTAACATTAAATCCACAACCTCCTGTTGCAACAACACCAACATATCACACTACTTTGTTTTTATGTTTTGAATTGTTGGAAATTATCAACCAATTCAAACAAGAAAAAGGAAATTGGGAGAAGGAGAAACAAACTTTGAATGCATCATTGGAAAGCAAGATTTTGGAACTGAGTAAGTTGGAGGGTAAATTGATAAAAGTAATAGACAAAGCTATTCAAATTATTGAGTGTAGAACTCCACCTAGAGTGTATGCATTGTATTTAAAATAATTTTCATATACAGGTCTATGAAGATAGCACCATCCCCAACAATAGTTCCAAAAATGTAGAGCCTAAGCTAATGTATTGTAAACTTGGTAGAATATACTCAATTCAGAGGGTTAATTGGCTGAACTGTCCACTTCACATTTCTTAAGACTACATTAAATCATCAACCAAGGTGTGTAAACTTATGATGGCACTACACTATATGTGCCTTCATGGACTCATGTTCACCTAGATTATCTTATGCAAACTTATTTAGACTATTCTACTTTGTTGAATCTTACAGAATTGCAAAAACAATAAAAGTAGTTACAGAACCTAATGGCTATGGGTACCTGCAACATAAGTTGTAGATGAATGCTAATAAAAAGTAAGTACATAATCAATCCAAAACTATTCAAAATTTTAGGATAACCAATTTTAATCTCCAGAGTGCTATGATTTACTAATTACACATTTGTTCATGAACAACAACTACTGTAATCAACTGTAAGAGCTATTTTGCTTTACTTGCAATGCATTTATAAAGCAATAAAAATAGAATTAACAAGAATGCATAAATGAACAAGTAAAGAAATGAAGTAAGGGGAAAATTGTCGAGTGGCCAGCTTAGGGGACTGTCTCACTTAACTTAGAACCAAATATAACTCAGATTATTACGCATCCATGCAACACACAACTCCATTCATTGCATATCACCAAATATTCAAACTAAATCCTTCTTGCAGATTGTATTCAATAATTGCAATCATTAATCCCACTCCTAGATCCTAGGATATGAAATTAAGGCCGACTTATTTATTCTAACTAAAAAGGAAGAAGAGACCTATTCAAATAAGAACTCCAATGAAATAGTTTGCATGTGAGGCACAGAAGAAAACATTCAGAATTCTAGAACAAGTATCCTTCTTTAGCATTTACTCCTTCCATGATGGCTCATGTTCAGCTTTGTAGCTTCTTGCACTTTAGGTGGCTTGAACTCCATTGATCCCCTATTTCGCTACTTTGGTTCTTGCTACAAACTATCCATTCTTGTTAGCACATGTTGAGTTGTAGAGAGGTTAATCCACACAACATACACATGCAACTAACCATCATAATTAAATCACAGAATCCCATTCATATACATACATATTCATGTTTAAATCATGCAATACTATGAATATTATCACCATATTTCATATTCAAGAACTAGGTTCAAAGTTGCAAAGTATGTATGAAAGGATATCATATCATGGAAGTTTTACCTGAAAGGTACTTAGAAAATATATGTAAAGTGTCTGGAAGCATATACAAAGTAACATAAAAAGTACTAATGACTAATCCCATCAGTAACCTTCAAAACAATTCTTCCTGATAACAAGGTGTACCACCAACGCACTACCAGGGTACCCTTGAGAAAAATCAACCACGGCAAGGATTACTACCAATGCACTTTCAAGGTACCCCTCTTCAACAAAATCAACAAGGACCTAACCCTCCTTACATTCAACAAGTACCTAACCCTCATTACATTCAACAAGGAGTTAACCCTCCTTCCATCCAACAAGGACCCTACCCTCCATACATTCAATAAGGACTTAACCCTCCTTCCACCTAACATGGTTACGAAGGTCCTATAACTCCACAATACCCAACCTATGACCAAATGAACATGGTGGGACAACAAGGTTAGTACACACAAGATCTACAAGCAAATATACCAACCACAAAGGTAGGCATGCAACTACAAGCCCTAAATCAGAAGATATTAGACATCTAGATTAGAAAACCCAAGAATACCTACACTCTATAGGATAAATGTCCATTCCCTTTTGATCACTCTATTACTATGGTCCCCTTCCCTAAAAATTTTGAAATACCAAAGTTTGACAAGAACAAGGGAAAAGGTGATCGAGTAGAACATGTGTGAGATTTCTCGATATCTTGCATGGAAGTGCAAAACAATGATTCCTACCTAATGATACTTTTTCCATGCAGTCTTACTGGCGACTCTATGGAATGGTTCTCCCATATACCACTAGGTATCAAAAATTTTGATGAGCTGACTACCAAATTTATAAACCACTTTTCGTTCAACATAGAGCAATATGTCACCATCACTAGCCTCTATAATATTAAACAAATCCAAGGAGAATGATTTACATCCTACCTACAAAGATGGAGACATAAAGCTAGTAGGTGCAAGTGGCCTATTCCTGACAAATGAATAGCGGATATCTTTGTTTCCAATGTCCAAGCAGAAATCAATTACCAACTCACCATGTTGTGCCCTGCTAACTTCAAAGAGACTATAAAAAATAGACTACACATTGAAAGAGCTCACATACCAAGGGAAATTATTAAACTAAACAACCTAAGAGACAATTCTTCTAGTTCAAATGAGAAACCCAAGGTTTGGGCCAAGAACAAAAAAATTACAGATGATGGAGTAGTTAACGCTAGAGTTGTATGAAACATACAAAATCCCAATGTACCACAAAATAAAACTCAAGTTGCACAAAAAAGTTATGCTCCTAACAACCTAAAAAAAATCAACTCACCTATCCCCAAAACAATGAATCAGTTAACTAACAGACAAATCAAGGAGGACAACAAAGACAATATGATCAACCAAGGGGGAAATTTACTACATTAGGAGAACCAGTTGATATGATCATGCATAAATTAGTTCAACAAAATCTCATCAAAGTCAACGAGTGCTCAAATTACGAAGAGCCGAGTTATAAAACACCATGGTACAATGAAAAGGGCCTATGTGAGTTTCACAAGATTAAAGGGCATACAATGACCAATTGCATGAGACTTAAACATGTAATACAAGAATTAGTCAAAAAAGGAGAAGTGGATATCGAACATTGTCCTGGAAACAAAGACCTCCAAATCTACACAAATCCAATTTCAAACCATGCTAATAAGAATGACAAAGGGAAAAAACAAGACTATCATAGCACCAACTACACCTATGGTGACACCATCATAAGTACCCTCTCACATGCAGATGACACTAGGGTCAATGTGTTAGCTATACGAGGAAGGGACCTTGAATGTAATGTAACTACCCATTAAGGGAAATTCACAATACAAGGAGCCCCACCTAAACCCACAACTAATTCATCCCATGACTATAGTATTATAGAACAACTGAAGAAGACTCCTGCTTTGATCTCCATCCTATAGCTTCTGAAATTATCACCCGCGCATAGGGAAATACTAGAGAAATCATTGGAAATAGCGATCCCTAATGACCTCAATCCTAATCAGTTTCAATCCATGGTTGGAAAAATCATGACCAATCATCATTTAGTATTTTCTGAGAAAGGCCTATAGAAGTCATTCCACAACCAAGCCCTCTATATAGAGGTTGGTGTCCATAAACATATGATCAAAAGAGTATTGATAGATAACAGTGCAAGTTTAAACATCTCTACCTTGAAATTTGTTAAACAAACGAGGTATTCTTATGATGTAATTGACAAGGGGAAGAGAATTACTACAAGGGCTTATGACCACCTAGAAATAAATTCAGAAGGGATAATTAGGCTACCTATACAGATAGAACCAACAACAATAGAAACATGTCAAGTACCGGAACTTGAGCTACCATATAACCTTCCTCTATGATGCCCATGGATTCATGCACTACAAGCAAATCCTTTGACATTCTACCATTGTCTGAAATTTCCTCACGAAGGAAAGGAGGTTACATTATATGGTGATCCTAAATCCTTCCACTACTATGTAAAATTGGAGTTGAAATACATCAAAATATAGCATATACCTAGTAATGATATATAATTTCACTCCTCATATGTCGATGCATCAACACTGCTATCAACCTCATCAAAAATCTCATCAAGTGAGAAACCAAAATCTAAGTCCAAGATTCAAGTACTTGACAAAGGTAATAAGAACTATCATTTCAATCAAGATTTTTTCATTGGAATGATTCCCCCAACACCAAATATTATGGAGGGCCTAAAGAGATCAAACATGTTCAATTAGTAAAAGGGATAGCCAAACCCACTATCTTTACCAAGTGGGGAGATATGAAGGATGAGGAAATATTCAAAGAGGACCTCTCGTCAATGATCTACAAGGAAGAACAAAAAGAACCAAAACAAATACAATCCCTTCTCATTGTTCCTAGCAGTAAAGGGTACCAAATGGCTAAACAAATGGGATACAATAGAAAAGGTGGCCTTGGGAAACACAAACAAGGCATATGGGAACCTATTATAGTGGAACAAAGCAAGAATAACATGGGACTAGGCTATGGTTTGCTAGACATGGCTACTCCAAAAACTCGATGTACCTCTTTTAAGATAGGATCTTCTACTGATGTTAAGACATCAGATATTTACCATCTTGTGGATAATGATCTACCCATAGAGGACTTATTTGAAAGCTTTAGCATAAATATATTCCCTATCTGACTTAACAAACCTATATTCAAAGACTATTCTTATAAAATAAACTCTAACGAGTATGAATGGGATTCTCCTTCCTTTGTCACCTTTAGTGATGATGACCTAGATATCCAATGGGAGAATGATGCCAAAGCCATATTGACCATTTCAACAATTTTCGTAAGCTTTACAGAAAATGATGACAACCTACCCCTTTGCTACCTGCAGCTAATAGATTGGGACCAACAACACCATACACCTGTTTTGGATCAATTCCAAAATGATGAAGCAATTGCAGAGTATGGGACTTCAAACCGATCTACCATCAAGAGATCACAAAATAGGTTTTGTCATGGAAATTGAATAGAAAGCATATTTTGGAGGGGATAATGTGTCCTCTAGTCACAAAATTGAAAAAGAAAATGTAAAAATCAAAGTGAGATCCCCTAGGGAAAACCACGGTGTGGCTCTATCGGATCTTGAAAAGAGAAAAGTAAAGGATGAATCTAAGGGTGAAAACCTCTTCGAGGTGCCCGAGGATGGATGATTCAATCTCTCTATTTTCTGAATATCAAGAGAAATCGACACTCCTAGTTGAAGAAGCAGAACCTATAAATGTTGGCACAATAGAAACACCTAAGACCACATACCATGCAACATCACTTGATCCTGAAGAGAAAGTGAACTTCTCAATGTTCATCAATGAAAGGAAGATAAAATTCACATGGAAATATGCAGACATACCAGGGCTAGATTGAGCATTGGCCATACACCATCTAGCCATATTTCCAAGAGCTAAACCCATCAAGAAGAAGCTAAGAAAGATGCATCCCTATATTGCACTTTTGGTAAAGGTAGATCTAAATAAATTGCTAGATGTAGGCTTCATCGGGCCAATTGATTATCCAAAATGGATATCAAATCTAGTCCCAGTATCAAAACCCATTGGGGGCATAAGAATTTGCATAGATTTTCAAGATCTAAACAAAGCTTGTCCAAAAGATGTCTTCCCTCTTCCAAGCATTGATATGATTATCGATCTAACAATAGAGAATTCAAATGTTGTCACTAATGGATGACTTCTCTGGCTATAATTAGATAAATATATCCCCTGGTGATCGACATAAAACTGCATTCACTTGTGCATGGGGACCTTTTGCTGGAATTTCATACCATTTGGTCTAAAGAATGCAGGAGCGACCTATCAGTGAGCAATGATGACAATATTTCATAATATGTTGCATACACTTATGGAAGCTTATGTGGATGAAATTCTAGCAAAGTCCATCAAAAGAGAACACCACTTCACCAATCTTGCAAAGGTGTTTGATAGGCTCGAATAGTATAACTTGAGGCTCAATCCAAAAAAGTGTGTATTCAAGGAGTAACATCTGGGAAAATACTTAGATACATAGTGTCGAGAAGAGGCATTGAAGTAGATCCTACAAAGTAAAATCCATATTAGAAATTCCTCCTCCAAAGACATTGAAGCAGCTCAGAAGTCTATAGAGGAAACTACAATCCATTAGGTTATTCATCATGCAACTGGAAGACAAGTTTCATTCATTTACCCATCTCCTACACAAAGACATCACATTCAAATGGGATGGAAGAAGTGATCAAGAATTCCAGCAAGTTGAATAATATCTACTCACTCCTCCTATACTCATGCCGCCTATTCTAGATAAAGTAATGATACTCTATGTATTTACAACATAAGTAGCATTAGGAGTTCTCTTAGCATAGCTAGATGATAATAACAAAGAAAGAGTGGTCTACTACATCATTCAAACATATGTGGGCTATGAATTGAACTATTCACCCATAGAAAGAGTGAATCTCTCTATTTTCTTTGTGGCATAGAAATTAAGACACTATATCTTGAATAAATAAGTAAAGTTAGTCTCAAAAGTATATCCATTAAAGTAACTACTTGTAAAAGTGGCTATAACAAGCAGGATTGCTAAATGGGTGATGATATTAAGCAAGTTTGATATAGAGTATGTAGACAAAAGAACCATCAAAGGAAAAATCATAGCAAACCAACTAGTTGAAACACCAATGGAAGATCACCGGCCTCTCATAATAGACTTCCCAGATAAAAGAATATTGCTAACAAAATAGACAAGTCGTTGGACCTTGTATTTTGATGGGTCCCATACTCAACACGTCTCAGGAATAGGTGTATTATTTCTCACACCATAGGGAGATAGTATACCTAAGGCTTATAGAATTGATTTCCCATTCACAAATAATATCTCAAAGTATGAAGCACTAATCACAGGGCTCAAAATGGAAATCGAATGGAGGATTAAAGAACTATAGGTTTATGGATACTCTCAATTATTATCGAACAAATGGTGAAAAGTTGCTACCATATAAAAGGATGGTCGATAGATTTAAACAATATTTTATCACCACCACCTTTGAATAGGTTCCTCGGATCAACAACAAAGCAACCAATGCCATGGCTATGATAGGTTCACTCCTCAACATCCCAAAGAACATTTCTAAGTAATAATTCCTTGAAAAGAAACTCCTCATACCGATGTTTGACATCCCAGAATTAGAACTAGTGTGTGTTGTTGTTCATCCTAGTTCACCATGGTACCATGATACATCTGACTATATCCAGCATGGTATTGTACCCCCTTATTTGACAACCACCAAAAAGAAAACCTTTATCTATAAGACTTCCTGATTTACAATACTAGGAGACACCCTATATTGTTGAAGATTAGATGATACTTTACTCTAATGTCTTGATGCAAAAGAAGCGCAAACCACCTTATAAGAGGTACACAACAGTATTTGTGGGTCCCACTCTAGTGGACCTAACCTAGCACAAAATTTACTAAGAAAAAGATGCTATTAGCCCTCTATGGAACGAGAAGCTATTACCTACACCAAAAAATATCGACAATGTCAGCAACATAGTAACCTCATTCACGCACCAACATAGGAGCTAAAACCTATCACGACACCATGGCCTTTTTCATAATGGGGATTAGAATTGGTAGGTAAGATCTCTCCCACTTCATCAAATGGGCATAATTTTATTATTACCACAACTGAGTACTTCACCAAGTGGATAGAAGTGATTACATTAACCTACATCACTGGTAAATAGATATCCAAGTTCATCTTGAATTATTTGATATGTTGATATGGAATTCCCCAAACCATCATAACGGACAATGGGACCCCATTCAAGAACCAACATGTCAAAGAGCTTTGTTCCAAGTTATTTGTCTAGCATAGATTATCCACGCCCTATTACCCTCAAGGGAATGGTCAAGCTAAAGCGTCTAAGAAAACCATCTTGAAAATACTAAAAAATACTATTAATGACATCGACCATGATTGGCATTTACAACTAAACCTAGTCCTATGGGCTTATCAAACCAGTATTCATACACCTACAAGCTCCACACCATTTTCCTTGGTCTACGGATTAGAATCTATTTTACCTAAAGAAGTCAAAATCCCCTCACTGTGAATATCACTACAAATTCATGGTCAACAATGAAGAGTATCGGGTGTCTAGATTGAATGAGTTGGAACTCCTAGATGAAAGGAATTTGAGTGCATTAAAGCATCTTCAGGTTTATTAGAATTGACTCAAACAAAGCTATAATAAAAAAATCAAAAACATAAACTTTCAGATTGGTGACTTGGTACTCAAAGAGAATCAAAAAGTATAGTTGAATCAAGATGGCAAAGGTAAGTTTGAACCCAATTGGTTAGGTTCATTCATCATCACAACAAGATATGGCTCTAGAGCCTATCAATTAGCTACTCCTAAAGGGGAACCTTTATCCAAATAGTTGAACAACAACCACCTTAAGAATTTATTCACATGAGCACATCAGAATACCCTAGGCAAAAGGGTAAAAATCCTAAAAAGAATCAAAAAGTTAAAAAAGCAGAAAAACAAAAACAAAAAGTAAGAAAATAGTAAAGAGAAATAAAACATTCTTTAAGTGAAAACCACTTTGTGGCACTTCTAGAATAGGTACCATAATGAAAACTTGGAAAATAGGTGCTACTTTTGAATAAGACTTGCATCATTATCTATCAACACTATCTGGAGAATCCACCCATTCATCCCATAATAAAACATGTGTCCAACCATGGCTTGATAACTGATTAAGTTTTGAACCTTGTTCCACTATCAACATTTATCTCCTAATGAAGGTAATCTAGCCTCAAACTAGGGGAAGCCTCCCAAAATTGGTTTTGGATTAGATCCTTGTGTGTCCCTTCATGGTCGAAATCAACAAAATCAAAAACATCCAAAAAACAACAAAATAAAAAAAACAAAGTCGTAAAACATCAAAATCCCAAAAACAAGTTATGCTTTTGAGTCAAAACAATTCAAACTATGTGGTCTTTGTGGTTATAAAATAGGAAACTCTTATCACCCCCCGAGGCCTTAGGTCAGTCCACTTAGGTGTGTTTAATGCTTTCTTTCAACTTAGTCCAAAAATTCAAATCCAAAAACATTTGAAAATAGAAAAGATCAAAAACATGTTCTTGTCAAACCAAGTCGAACTACATGGTATTTGTGTATAACATAGGAAAATATTATCAGCCCCCAAGGCCTTAGGTTAGTCCACTTAGGTGTCTTTCATGCTTTCTTTCAACTTAGTCAAAAAAATCAAAATCCAAAAACATTCAAAAATAGAAAAGATCACAAACATGTTCTTATCAAACCAAGCAAACTACGAGCCTCTATGTGTACAATGTAGGCAAGGCTTATCTTTGATGAGCCCCCAAGGCCCTAGGTTAGTCCCCCCTCCAAAAAAATAAAAACATTCAAATATCTTATCAAAATCCAAAAAAAATCATAAAGTTTACAGAAAAAACAAGAAAAACAACATCATAAAAAATCAAAAAGGTCTTACCTTCATCATCACCAAACACAATAATATTTTTGTCCATAATAAACAAAAATGTCACACTCACCCTTTGAAAAACACAAAAATCAAACAAGACAAAACATCAAAATCAAAAATTCCAAATTGAAGATTGAAACGATTAGACAACTATTAAGTAAAAACAATGCCAAAGTGTTAACTACCTATCTATTGAAAATTCACCAACAACTAACTAAGTTATGTCTTAACGGATCCATTCCTACAATAGACATCAACAACACCGGATAATAGCTTTAAACCTCAACATAGATATGGAAAGTGATAATGCAACATTGTTTGTCTTTTTATAGTCTTATCTTTTTTATTTATCCTAATACCGCATTTCCAAGATCTCTCAAGGATGTCCATAAGGATTTAGAGAAGAAGGGATGGTGGTATTAACTGTCAATTTTTGTTAGTTATATTTGTAAGATGTTTTTGTGATACTACCATGGCAAATACTTGCTTTGTTTTGTGTATGGAAGTTGTTTTGAGATAATTCGTGTAGCAGTTGCATGTTAGGTATTTCATACCTCTCTTTGTAACTAGTCTGAAAAGTCTTAACACAACACAACCATATATTCTAACAAGGTTTATATATGTCTGGTCTAAGCAAGAATATTCTTTGTATGTTGAGTCAAAGTCCATGCAATGGATACAAAGCCACCTTGGTGATTAATACACTGGTGCATCATATTTGTTTGCTACATCAAAAAAGGATTGTTAAAAATCAAAGCCTCTATGCAAAGCAAAATAAACTCATCAATAACTAACAACATCAAATTTCTATCCATCATCAAATATTTCTTCTAACTAACATCCATCTTGCATCACAATATCATTAGTACCACATCCATCCTGCATCCACAATGTCGTCAATGCATATGATGATGATAATAAAGCAATAAAAACATCATGTATCATGTATAGTCAACATCCATCATATACATAATAAAGCATCATGTATCATAAGATATGATCATCCGTCCATCCACATCATATGCATACATCAAAAAAGTACAAAAAAAATGTATAAGATATATCATCATCCATAATCATCACATAACACATAATGAAGCCGAATCAAAACATGTATATCTCATATATATCATCATCAAAAATGAGAATTTTAGGTACATCATCATAATGAAACATGTGTGATATTATAATACAAAGAAAATACATATATACGAGGTTTCAACTAAGTCGATGAATATATATACAAAATCATGTCTACAACAATGACTCTGAAACAATAAAACATCATAAGGATCAAGTACAAAATTCCTACTACCCGGCTAGAGGAGAAGACCTCTAAGGATCCTGGATATGGTGGGGAGAGGAATATGATTGATCTGGTTGTCTAACTAAATGCCCACCTGACTCGACACCTGTAGCAGTACTAGGATCTCTGAAGTGTGGTCACCACTTAGCTCTTAGTACAAAGGCCTTGTATAGTGTCTGATAGTACGTCACCTTCTGTAATAGTTGCTCACATTTAGAATGATGTTGGGAAATAGGAATAGAGGTGGCGAGGGAAATCTCTATAGCCTATCTCTATTGATGCTATGTCCCCATCTCCTATTGAGCGACATCTCTCTCTTGTCTAGCTCTATCCTGCTCCATAGTCAAAATAACAACCTATTCCTCTACGGCCTATCACCGCACTACCTCTGCATCTCTAGAAATTGTCATTTGAGCTAACTACACTACTGCATCACCAAGTGGTGGAGCAGGACTTGAAACTTGTCCCTAATCAAGTGTTGCATAATATCATCATGCCCATCCTATCGCCCATCCTATCAAGCTCTGTCTAGCTACTCAATAACAATCTAAATGCGCTATAGCTAACCATGATGACCAATAATCCCTACTCTCCCAACAACCACCACATGATCAGGATCTATAAACCTCAAAGGCAAACGACAAGCCCACCACTAATCAAAATATGGCGTAGTCCTAGGATCTTCCTATCCAAGTGACCACCCCCACCCGAATGGGGAAAGTGCTCTAAAATCTGTGACAGATGCATCTCGATCTGCCTACTACCCCATACTCAGACCTCTCTAGTAATCTTTCCAAAATGAGCTTCACAAGCATCCGCAAACCAACCCTATCTCTCACCGAACTGGTGACAAACATGATCAAGAATATATCTCTCCAACAAGGAACAAACACGACCAATAAGCCACTTATTCCATCTACAATAACGTAGCTACTCCTAATCATCATGTCATGCATCACAATCGAAATAAGGCCTCCAAACAAAACCTAGTATATCATCTATCACATGACACCAGTAAGGTAGCTACCTAGGCCAGGTATAATGTATAAAATCACCATATTTGTAAGAATATGGATCTTCTAGATGTCAATCCAATATTCCATTAGGCCTAGTAATTGGGATGTGCTCCTAGGACCATACATGAATAAAACTCAAACCAATAGAAATGGATCTACCTCCTCGATAAGCGACCTCATGCATATCTCTATATAAATTCACAAGGAGATATGAGCCCCATCCATATCTAGTGCCATGCTCGAGCATTTGCTTGATGCACACACCCCAACTAATGGGAAATTGTCTGCCTCGTCGACCAAGAATGATGAGCCCAAAAACCATAGAACATAGAATAAGTAAAACTAGATTCGTAGTGCGAATGAGCTTAGATAGGTCTATCTCAGACTCACGAACCTTCAAATGCCTCACACCAAGTACTCAATACATAGCATGTGTACCCCGCCATATGGAATAAGTCACAAGCTCTCCATGGATCAAAACATGAAGAATCCTCCATACATCCTCCAAGGTGATGACGGCCTCCCTATTAGGTAAGTAAAAAGATGATGTCTCTGAGTGCCACCTCTCAACAAGAATAGTCATCATCGCTCAGTGACATCTAATAGGTGGCATGTAGCAAATTTTTCATAGCTCTATAACATCTAAAACATCTCGCTCCAACTCATGGAACCTTGTGATCAAATCAAACAACTCATGTGATTGTTGCTCTCTTGACATAAGTAGTTTGAAAATTGCCTACAACCATTCAACCCACAATGTTAAGAAATTGCTACGAAAATGTGAGAAGAACCTCAAATTGAAAACAAACTGACTCAAAAATATATGCAAAGCAGAAGTGATCATTTTTTTGGTCAAAATCGAGTACTTTTTTGTCAAAAGCGTTAAAAACAAGTGAAAGTGGTGACTATTTTGTTGAAAGTGATAAAGAAAGGAAAAAGCAAAAAAAAGTCAAAACTGCATATATTTCTCAAAGGCAAACTTTTTTTCACATAGGCAAACAAAACAAAACAAGAAAGTCAAAAGCAAAAAATTTCAGGTAAGAGCCAAAAAATAGGCGAACTATGTGAATAGAAGAAATATATGGCAAGTGTGAGTGAAAAGAGAAAGATTGGTCTAGTTATAAAGAGAAAAAGTGCTAAAAATGATTCAAAAGCAAACAAAACATGAAATTACCGCTTACGCTAGAAAAAATTTCATGCATTAATTACACAAAAATGGAAAGTTAAAAAACATAAAAGAAAAGTGTACATACCAAGGCACTGATGCCTGTAGGCCATCTAAACTCATGAACCACATTCGTGTGATGTGGGGCTCCTCGAATCCTCACTATAGCTCCTCAACAATCAAAATATTGTGAAATCCAAAGACGAGAATTTTCTATAAGCTTAGAATGCAAATGAGGAGAATTAAGCCCTAATTACCTATTTTAACCCTTAAAACCCTAATGTTTTACCTAGAAAACCTTCCTAGGTTGAAATTAGGAGCTCCCAAGAATATTTGAACTATTAACGAGAGTCTTATAGGCTTATTTTTTCGTCCTCTATGCATCAGAATTGAAATAAAACACTATCGAGAGCTTGACCTACAAATTGATATTTTTGACCAACCTCTCGAGGGGGTAGCACAACATCCTACCACCTTTCCATTAACCATTGGGGCATAGTGGGGCACATAAAAATTTCAAATCTTGATCTTAACATCGAATTATTTGAAAAAGCAACCAATACTTTGTCTCAAAGAGGGGAAAAATGTAGACATGTAAAAATGACCTAACACTTATCACACATCCTAAATGGAATTTTCTCATCATCAGCATCATTATCACCTAATACCACTACATTTTGTATCAATTACATCAAAAATCCTAATTTCCTTTATTAATTGAATAATATTACATTATTTAATTAATTCACTTTTTCATCATTTTTTATTAATTAAATAAAATTCATTTATTTAGTAAAGTCCTAATCTAACTTTATTCCTCCTAATTAAATCAATTTCCCCTAAACATGAATAATTAAATAACTTATTCAAACATCATTCAAAAAGGTCAAAACAAACAAATACAACTTTGTTTGCAAAATTCAAACATGATTTGCGCATTCAAATCAAAAGGATTAATTAATTAAATTAATTAATTAACTACCTTCACCCACTTTCATGATTGAACAAATTATAATCTCTCAATTTCTCACTCTGATCGGCTAACTGATTCATTTATTTCCTAACTAATCAATCTATTCTTCAATCCCATAGATTATTCAATCTATTTCCTCAATTCCACTAAACACTCAAATTGATTTCTTCAATCACACCGATTACGTAATCAAAATCCACTAATTATTCCTATCTATTTCCTCTTAACATCTTTCAACCATTGATCAGGACATTCTACTATGCAGTCTTGAGCGTTCATTTTGAAACACAAAATCTATATAACAACCTCATTTCTTCTCAAAAATGATCAGAGAATCAAAATATTTTACACAAAGAAGTAATGCTAAAATCATAATCAATATTTTGACAAGCTTTACACACATCTTCAATCAACACACGCACAACTTTGAAGCTTTTTCTACGCACAAATGGAGGCTTTGCATTGATACAACAACAATCCAACATCTTTGTGAATACACTTGGACACAGGATGGTAACACTACGGTATTTTAACTCATTTTATATTGTTTTGTTTTAATTACTTTCTTGAATTCATGATTCTCATAGTTTCATTTCGTGAGTAATGGGCATGAATCATGATCTTTGTGTTGAATTAGATTAGTTTCAATTCGTTCATTTTGATCTTATTGCACACTCAATTTCTCCTTTACACAAGTCCATTATGTTAATGGTCTAATTTCTATGATGAAACTCTCTGTCATTTCCTAACATGGATCTTGCATATTCTAAATATAGATAGAAATACATGTAGTTGTTAGGCACGCACTAGATTTCACCTTGCATATTGTATTCTCTTGTTAAATATTTTGTGCAAGGTCAAGTATTCTTCGAGTTAGGAAGAATTCTGAGGAAGCATAGCTTCGTGCTTGGGTGGAAAAGCACTTGAACCATGTTCTCACCCACCAGATGCAGCGAGCAATGAAGAGGAATCACATGGAATTCCATTTTGGATTATTGTACTTTGTACTATTTGATGTAAAATTGAGTTGAATAAGTGGCAATGTTGGCCTAAGTTAAACTATGTAACTTGTAAATTTGACATTTGGAAATGAATATAAATTATTATTTTTGGACATATTGTGCTATGATGGAAAATAGTTGATTGATTATATCTTTAATTTATTACTCATAATGTCATATTGATATATTTGGTCTTATTTGAGTATGACACATTATAGCCATTTCATGCATAATCATATTTTCACCTTCTTACATAAATCTTTACCTTCTCTTCTTGTGATCACATTGTGTCTTATATTATCGACCACTCCCTTCTCTTTCTTACTCTAAGTTATCCTCATATAATTTTAATTAATATTGGATCTCCCATTTCTCTCTCTTCTACACGTTGAGCCTTCCCTTCTTCCCACATACCTCAATACACCTTTTGATGTATTCTCCTTCCTTACCTTCTAGATTTAATGGACTAGTAATGCTTTAGTTGTGAGTGAATACATATGTGCATTTGTATCTTCCCACATGTGCTTCTCTCTCTTCTAGTAATAATACACCTCTTATAGTATATGATGATGATATGTTTTGTTCTCCATATATATCTTATTATCACAATCTAACAAATCCTTCTTCTAGTTGCACTATTCTTATTTTCTATGTTGAATAGCCAAGTCTTTTGGAAAATATTGAGCATGAGATTGCATCATTGGTTTCTTCTTAAGTATAACGTTAAATGGCATGCATGTTCATCTTGTTAATACTCCTCTAAAAGGATCTTCCACTTCTATTTGTGCTCTTTCCTTTGATATATTTATATCTTCTTACTCTAGTGATGATGACACTAATTTACCTTATGATGATTATTTTACCTTTGAACCTTTTATTTATTCTACTTATTACCATAATTTACCTTATGTATTTTAAACTTATCTTCTTTCTATGAATGACATTAGTATTGAGGATATTTTGACATATGATTATCATGTTTCACACTATTCACATGTTACATTTGATACTTCTTCATATGGTTTTGTTCCCACTTCTTCTTATGCTTCATTGTGCTTATAGTAATGTTGCCACTTCTAAACCACATTTCCACTCTTATCTTAAATCTCCTCCTCCCACAAAGCTGATGCAGGAGCATCCCAAGCGAACGAGCTAGCCGCATCAACCAAAAATAAAAATACTCTATTTTTATTTCAATTTTGTCATGGTGTTTTCTCTTGAGCTGCAAATCAACTTGATCTCAATGGGCTTCAACAATAATTATCAGAAATTTTTGAAATCGATTGTCAAAATATCATTTGTCAATTTTAACTCTACATTTGATGGATCTAATTGTTGGTTTCAAAGTATTGCATTTGTGTTTCAGATGGTTTCTCCCTAGAATTAATGTCAGATTAGTGTATGATTTCCAGAAATCAACTTAAGATGGATATGAAAGGTCACTGAGAGAGAAATTGATTAAATTAAAATATGGTTTATTTAAATATTTTATAGAATTCCAAGGGTTTTCCAACATATCAATGAACAGATAAATGTGTAGATGAAAGTTGCACCATGTTGTTTGGAAATCCATAGGGAATTTCAAAGGAGAATTGACAACATGACAACTAAATAAAACACCATGTAGGTAGCATGGAAGGCAGAAGACATTTTGGAATTCAAAATTTAAAGGCAGAATTTAAAATATCGAGCAGGTCTCACTATAAGAGAAGACAAAATAAAACTATCACAAATGAAGAAGAGGAGAGAGATTGTCCTTGAGGATGAATCACGCCAAAGGAGGTGACATTTTGAATATAAAATATGATGTTCCTCCTAAGAGGTGAAGATTCGTGCCACTCTTCATGATGGCATTTTCAGTTTAAAATATAAGAAAATAAAAAAATTCAAATTGAAGTGGGGAAAGAACCAACCAAAATAGGTTGAAGGGAGGCAACGTTGGGAAAGTGAAGAGAGCCCACATGTAAGGAAGAGAAGAGGATAGGAAGGTTGCACCAAGATAGAGGGCAAAGAAAAATATGAATACAGGAGGAAAACATCACAGAGGCAGACAAGATAGAGAATACAGAGGGCCTATGAAAGAAAGAAGGGAGGCTGAAAGTAGAACTGTGTGGAAGAAAATAGGGGAGGGTGCCAAGCTGAAGTAGAAGTGTGGGGCTGCAATATGAAAATGATTTCAAAACTAAACTAAAGCTTGGAAACCAAAAACAAAGAAGTTAAAATTGATGGAAAGGCCATTTATTGTAATTTGCAGTTAAATAAATAAACTTGAAGTTTTGCTTGGAATATTGTTTCTTTGAATGTTGAATTTGGTTGAGTGTTGTCAGTGGAGTTTGTTTGTCTTTTGATTAAGTGGGCAAAGGGGATTACCCCTCTTACATCAATTGGTATTAGAGTAGGTATTCCTAAGCGTGGAGAGTATCCACCAAGATATGTGGGAAGTGTGAAGCAGTAGATTTTAGAGGAGTTCGAGAGGATTGTTGTGGGTGAGTGTGAAGTCCCGAATAATTGAGAACCGAGAGGGACAAATCATGGAGATGCAAAGAATGTGTGTTGTGGAAGATTGCAACAGACAACGATGGGCTGGGTCATGAGGAGACCTGTGCGGATACTGTTTTGGGAGCATTATTGGGATAAAGTGGAGGATGAGATGATTGAAAATATGGGACAAATAGTTTGTGAAGAAGTAGGAAAGATCGAGATGAGGTTCAAGAAATTGGAAAATAATTTTTGGAAAGGTGAAAAGAAAGTGGTAAAGAGGAGCGAGAAGAAGAATGAAGATAGCAACCTGAGGTGGAAAGAGGAAAATGTAACCCCTACCAAAGAAGTAGTAATCGAAGCATGCCATGAGGAAGGCATGAAGAGAGAAGAAGAGAAGAATGAAGAGGTGAGGAGTGAAGAAGAACAAAATAAGGATGTGATTGTAGCAATAGAGATCAAGGAGGTTACAACAAATGGCAAAAATGATTTGTGGGCATAATTTTCAGTGATAGAGGATGAATGGTTGATGAAGATCTCGATGAAGGAAGGGGAAAAGCATGTTGCAACAACTAATGGTGTGGGAGATGTTGAAGAAAAGGATGAAGTTGCAGCTATTGGAGATGTTACAGCCAAAGAAGACAAGGTAAATTTGTTTTCTTTTGAGGATGATATTGTTATGCATTCAGTGTGTATGTTGAATGTTGGTTTTGGAGAAGAATATGGAATGGTGTATGTAATTTTGGGTGAAGATGATTCAGATTGGAATGAGGTATATGCAGATTTTAGTGAGGTTATGGATGCAGATTTGCAACTGGATGTTGCAGATGGGCATGTGTATGTTGCAGATGTTGGCAAGATGTTTTGGGGAGGAGGTCAGACCATGATGGGTTTGAGCCCATGAGGAAGAAGAAGAAGTTATAAATAATTTGGTGGAGGAGGAGAACATATGGTGGATTCAAAGCCATGAGAGGAGTGAAGGGTGATGAGAAGAGTGCAAAAGGAAGGTGATGAGTGTTTTAGTGAGGTGCTGAAAAAAGCAGAAGAAGAAATGACATTGTACACATATTCAGTGAAGGAGTTCGCTCTGGGTTACCTCCAACCTGAAAGAGTGATTTTATCACTCAACTCCACATTTGTGAGCTATGCTCATAAACTTTTTACTCACTGTGTCTGATGCAGGAGCATCTCAGGCGGACGAGCTATCTGCATCAACCAAAAATAAAAATACTTTATTTTGATTTCAATTTCATTTTGTTGTTTTCTCTTGAGCTAAAAATCAACCTAATCTCGAAGGGCTTCAACAATGATTATCAAACATTTTTGACACCGATTATCAAAATGTCATTTGTCAATTTTAACTCTACATTTAACGGATCTAATTGTTGGTTTCAAAGTATTTCATTTGTGTTTCAGATGGTTTCTTCATGGAATTAATTTCAAATTAGAGTATGATTTCTAGAAATAAGCTCAAGATGGATATGGAAGGTCATTGAGAGAGAAAATTATTAAATTAAAATATGGTTTATTTAAATATTTTAGAGAATGCCAAGGGTCTACCAGCATATCAATGAACAAATAAATGTGTAGATGAAAGTCGCACCATGTTGTTTGGAAATCCATAGGGAATTTCAAAGGAGAAATGACAACAAGATAGCTAAATAAAAGACCATGTAGGCAACTTTTAAGGGCGACTGCATTAGAAAATGAGAAGACATTTTGGAATTCAAAATTTAAAGGAAAAATTTAAAATACTGAGTAGGTCTCACTATAAGAGAAGAAAAAACAAAACTATCACAAATAAAGAAGAGGGGAGAGACTACACTTGAGAGTGAATCACACCAGAGGAGGTGACATTTTGAATATAAAATATAATATTCCTCCTGAGAGGTGAAGAGTTTTTTATTAAGGAAAAACCAGGTTTTGAAGGGGCCCCGAAACCCTTAAAAAAGAGTAGAGATAGATGTAGCATGAAAAAGTACAGATCAGAGAACAGTAAGCAACCAAAAAACAAAACCAAAAAAACCAGCATGGACGCAGCGCCACAAAAAAACCAGCAAAATCCTAGCAACAAGCCAACCACTAGGCTAAATTCTTCAGGATGTTTAGAGTCAATCCAGATGGTGATGATCATGTTCATTTTGTTCGTAGTAGATTTTAATATCTTGTGGCTCATGTTCATCACCATCTGGATTGACTCTTTTATATTCTTAAGCTTGTCCTCCATAGCAGAAATCTTATCATCATGGTTGCTCTTGAATTTTTGAAGATCTTTAACTATTTTCTTGAGGCAGTCCACCATGTATTTCTTTTCTTACTCAATCCATAAATTAGTGGCCCTATCTCTATCTCTGGTTATGTGGTCAATCAGATTAGGCCCTTCCAACTTGCTGCTCAAAGCCCTCTATTTCAGCTTAATTTCCTTAATCTCAAAAAACACCCATCTCATTAGTCTGAAAAAATCCACAAACCCATTACGAGCAATGGCAAGGATGTCCACAAGGAACTTGTGCTCGGCTTTGAAATAATGGTCATCTATCTTGAGATCAATGGGAAAACGCGACCTACCCTCTCTGTCAGTGGTAGGGTAGCTAGAATACTCTGTCGATGGGGCCAACTTAGAATCCTCATGATTAGTATCACAATAAGGGTCCTCCACATCCTTTCTTTTAACCTTCTCTTGGGGGGAAGCAAAATACTTTCCTTTTGCCTTAGATTTGGCATCTTCAGAGCCCAAGAAAAGAACCTTAACTCTACCTTCAGAGGTCAAAGAGCTAGGTTTAGAGGGGATGCTAGCTTTCATCTTTCCTTTGCTTCTGCCCTTCCCCAAAACCTTCGAGGGTCAATCGACCTCATCCTCCAAATCCATTTCCCATTCCTCCTTTTTCGTGTAACTAGTGCCCAATTCATCCTTAGCAGAAATAGAGTGGGGTGGAGGGGACAATTGGGACAGGGTCGACATAGCTTTAAAATTCTCAAAAATTAAGACAAGCAAGCCTTCATGAAGGATAGGGTATCTAACAGGGTTCATGTTATGGTCATTAAGGCTAGCGTTCAAAGAGGTGAACAAATAGAAAGGGAAAGAAACCCTTACCTAATGTCAGAAATGGTTGAGGAACATGAAGTGGTAGCCAAAGACCCTAGTGTATCTCTCATCCAGAGTGATGTATTCCATAATCACCTTTTACACCTTTTTCCAGAGCAACTTGATGTTCTTGGAGTCATGGTTTCTTTTAGAGACCCTGCGAAGGTTCTCTTTTTCCTTCTCCGTCTTCGAAAACTTTTTCACAGCCAGGTTTGAGAGTTTCCTATCCCTGTAAAATTTGAGGCCCTCCATGGAGAGCCTTGTCACCTCAATAATAAGTTTCTCGTCGATGGCAACCTTTCTCCCAAACAAATTAATTTTATCATTCTTCCATTCCTTAGCAAAGTACCTAGTTACCTCCTAGTCCTAGCCATGAAGTTTTTCAATATAAGGGTGAGCCCCCCTTCTCCAACAGTGGCCACACCTTACATTTTTCCTTAGCTCCTCATAGTCCATCAATTCCACACAGCGGCGATCACCACCCATATTGGCAAAACTTGCTCAGGAAAGGCACACAAACTGATCGCCAAAATACCCAGAAAGCGTGTGAGGCAAAAAATATCAGAATGGCTATTAATTCTATGGTACTCTGGCCTTCAATATGGAACTATTGAACAGCAATTCCAAGACTGCATGAATTGACACTCATCTCCCATAATCATTAATTGATAGGGGAATTAGAAGCCTTCCCGTGGATTCTATCATACCTCAATAAGGCTATGGCATTAGCCTCCAGCTTGTCACCCCTTTGCCACATGATTTTTTCATTGGCCTGAACACCCTTGTTAGCAAAGAAGTCTGCCACCATGTTAATTTCCTGGTAAGCATGGGAAATGAAGCATTTTTCAAAAGAGCTTATAATCCCTTTAGATAGATTAATCCAAATTTCTATGTTCCATGAATTCTTTTGGAGGCTCTTGATACATTGGATTATATTGTTTGAGTCCCCTTCTAACCACACATTTTTGCAGTTCAATTGACAGGAAAGATTTAAAACTTGGAATGCCCCTATGGCTTCAGCAAGGTGGTTGGTTTGGGTGCCCAATGGGAGTGAAAGGTGAAGATTTGTGCTACTCTTCATGATGGAATATTTCAGTTTAAAATGTAAGAAAATAAAAAAAATCCAGATTGAAGTGGGAAAGAACCAACCAAAATAGGTTGAAGGGAGGTTACGTTGGGAAAGTGAAGAGAGCCCACGCATAAGGAAGAGAAGAGGAGAGGAAGGTTGTGCTAGGATAGATGGCATAGAAAAATGCCAAAATAGGAGGAAGACATCATAGGGGCAGCCAAGATAGAGAATACAAAGGGCTTCTGAAAGAAAGAAGGGAGACTGAAAGTAGAACTATGTGGAAGAAAATAGGGGAGGGCGCCAGCTGAAGTAGAAGTGCAGGGCTGCAATATGAAAATGATTTCAAAACTAAACTAAAGCTTGGAAACCAAAAAAAATAAGTTAAAATTGATGGAAAGGCCATTTATTGTAATTTATAGTTAAATAAATAAACTTGAAGTTTTGCTTGGAATATTATTTCTTTGAATGTTGAATTTGGCTGAGTGTTGTTAGTGGATTTTGTTTGTGTTTTGAGTAAGTGGGCAGACGGGAGTACCCATCTTGCATCAAAATCCCTCTCTTCCTACTTTTTATGTGTTTCCACCTCCCACTTCTCTTAATATGGTATACAATTTTCCCTACTTTACATCCTACACCTACTCCACAAGAGCCCTCATTACCTCTTTCCTATGCCTTACCGCCTACTTAATCCTCTCCTATTATTACACCCCTACCTACATGTTACTTAATCTACTCCTAATTTTCCACCTCTTTTTCCATATAATGTTTTGCCTCACCTTGCTCTTGATTGGACTTGTGTGTATAATAAACATATGGAGCTATATGTGCAATTATATTCTCACATGTCTTCGTATTTCTCATTCCTTGCCTTCATGGTTGATTTACCTTTTTCTTCTATTTTTTTCACATATCCTTCTCCTAGTGGCATTAGGACTATATGATTTGATAAATATAATTGCCAAAGAGATCTTATTAGGTATATTGGAATATATATACTCTTTTATCAAATTTTATTTTTAATGATACCATGTTGGCTAAATTATTTCATACTAATTTAATAGATGATGCTTTGGATTGACTATATACCCTACCTCTTAGATCCTTACACTCTTTTCTTGATATTGTATATACCTTTACATTTAATTTCCTATAATATGGAGCCTAAATTAAGTATCACATAATTAGCATACTACACATAATATATCAATAAAATTTTAAAGGGAATTGCTGCTTACTTCTTTTTTCTTGTGCATATAGGATTTCATCTTTTTTATTCTATGCTCTAATGTTTAGATTTTAAAAATTTGTTACCTCATATTCAAAATAAAATGCTTATTAATCATCACACTCCTCTTTCCAATCTAGTTTTTTGGTCCATCGATGATGAAAAAACTTGTGCTGGTTGGGGGAACTTATCCTTCTATTCCTCTTGTAGATCCCCCATAAAAAAGTCCTCTACATATTTATCATTCTCTCTTGTCAAAAAACACAAACAAAATTAATACAAATCTTGTTAATCTTCCTAAGCAAATTTTCTACTTCTTGTAGAGACTAAGCAAATGACTCTTCCAACTGTTGCATTTAGGAAATATGCCATAATAATGGTCATTCACTTATTCATGTTCATATCATTGGATGTTAGGCCATTCTACCATTTAGTGTCAAGCTTGAAAGAATAAAATACAAGATCTTATTGATGAGGGTGAAATCCATGTTTCTCCTTATCATGGACCTTCCACTTATCTTGATACCAATGCTAATTGTTAGAAGATCCCAACACAAAACATGACATATCACTCACCTATAATACACATAATGATTATTGTTATCCTTTAGATATGCCTATACATTATTAACATTCTTTATATTCTAATGTCACTTTTATTACTACTTTTACACATAAAACTATGGATTTTTTCCCTATTTAATAATCCTCCATTACATTTATCCTTTTTCTAATATTTCCATGAAAGGGTTGGATGGTTCTTCCATGTATCCTTCATATTATTCTACTTGCACAAATAAATTTTGAAACCAATGGGTCATATAGTAGTTGACCCTATGGATAACAACCATTACAGTTCTTTAATTGGTTGATCCTATGTTCAATTTAGTACCTCTTTGTTTAATTCTCTCCTATTACGTATTGTTCTATACATTTTTCATTATTCTATTTTTCCCTCAATTCCTCTATTCAAATTTCCTACTCTTCTTGCATCCTCCTTACTATATAGATTTGGATTCCTCTATTTTTTCATCCTTATTCATGAGTTGTCTTCATTATGTTGTCCTTGTTTATAAATTACTCTATATGATATTTTATGGATGATGCAAAGTCTTAAGGCATATTTTCCCTTTTCATGTTGACCAGCATATATCAAAAAGTTTTTAATTCTATTTATCTTATCATACCTCTCTAAGCCTACCTCTTCCATTGTGTTATTATCCTATACATATTGGGGATGATTATACCAATTATAATCATGGTGACGTACCATATATTGTATTTTATTGACCCACTATGCATAAATACCTTTGTGTAGTGCATGTTCCTATATTATTATTTTTACTCCTTAGTCTCACATGTCATTCCTATCGTATAACTCCTTAATTTTTAATCTAATATTACATTGCTTGTTCCTATATTTTCCTTCTTTGTGGTGGAAATTTTTATCTTTCTATTTTCCAAGGGGCATAATTCATAGTCCCCCCTATGTTATTACATATCCATTATGCGCTTCATGATCTAATTCTCTCCACCCTTACCTTGGGGTAAACTCTATGCTTATATTACAAGGGGAAAAATATCTTGGATTGAGCACCCTTTCCTATAATAATGCTCATCTATTATCCCATGTTTTAATTTATATTTCTCCTTTGCTCATGTCATTCATTGTTAGGATAAGGTGGTATTAACCTTTCAATCCTATGTTTATGTTGGATTTACAGATATCTTTGTATGGTTACTTAGACACCCATGGTAGTTCAAAGAGATGACTATCTTATCATTATTCTCCTTTTAACTTGGAATATTGTTATAGTGGCATTAAAAATGGAGATTACCTATGATATTTGTGGTTATAAAGTGATTTGAGTTATTTAGTGCAATAGGTTAAGTGCAAGTTGTAATTTTGGTTTTCTTATGTTGGTTTTGTGTAATAAGGTCATCTAAGACCATGTTGGGTGTGTTAGAGTCCATATTAGATTGTTAGGAGTGTTGGTAGGTCAAGTTGCTTAATTAAATTTTCATTGATACTTAACCTTTGTATATGAAAGAGAATTATTAGATTTCTTCTTACTTGACCAAGAAACTACTACTAAGGCAATTTGACTTTATAACATTCTCACTAAGTTTAGAATTCCATTCTGGAAGTCCACAATCATTTTTTGTGATAACTAGAGTGTGATATAAATCTCTTGTAATTGTGTCCATGATCAAAGGACCAAACACATCCAGATCCTCATACACTATATTTAGGATCTGATTCATGAGAAGATCATTAGTCTTAGGTATTTTCAGACATCAAGTCAGATGGTAGACATTTTCACCTAGCCCTTCACTAAGAGAAAGTTCCTCAATTTGCTATATTTTCTTTGGGTGCAATTGGTGTCCTCTTTGGGGGAGAAGCTACTTAGTTCTTCTCTTTTCTCTCTTTATTAAGGGTGTGTTTTGTCTCTATTTGTGGGTGTGGTTTCTTCTTCTATGGGTGATTTATTATGTACATGGTTATCTAACATGGCATCATTTTCCAGGACCCAACATCTTTTCAACCACCTAAGTTTTGCATACCTAGATGTGTAGCGCTCGAATCCCGACCGCTCCAAAATGCTGCAATTCATAATGCACTATTTACTGGTTGTGGTTCAACAAGAATTGAAGTGATTGTATCATACCTTATTGTTGTTGCCCTGGGGAGGGGAGACAGCCTTATCATCATTGCTTCTTTGTAGGGCTAGGGAGGTCCCTTTCCCCATTTTTTGAAACCATATTTATGGATAAGGTAAAACTTTACATTTTTTAAATATGTTCATATATATATGATCTAGGATATTATAAAGAAAAGTGTGTGGCAAATGTTGCAAAACATGGAATATGAAAAGACACAAGTGTGAATGAAGGAATTAGAATGGTTGTAGTTTGAAAAATCAGTTGTAAATGGTTGGTACATGTTTAAAAATCTTTGGGGGAGGTCCAAACCAAGGTTGATGGTTACATTTTTGAACTGAAATCAATAAAAGGCATCCTTGTTTCTGCATTTTTTAACATTAAATTATTGTTTCAAAGCTTGGTACGGCCTTGTACGGTCGGTTCATGATCTAAAACCAATTGGAGGTTGTTGTTATGTGAATCTACTTTCATTTTATTTATTTTTAATTGATTTTAGTTGAGTATTAAGAAAGTTAGAAACCCTACCCAAGGTTCCTAGAGGACTTGAAAAATGCATTTCTTGCAATTTCCAAGGTAGAAATTCCTAAAAATTGGTGAAATGGATTGTCATTGTGTATATTTTTATTCCTCAAAATTGTATATCTGGGGAAGAAGGTTTGCACATGTTTTGGTGATGCTCTAGGTCGGATTTCTTTATGTTTTAGGCCTAATTAACAGAAGGATAGTTCACTTTTGAAGAATTTTGTACAAAGTAACCTACCTTGATTCTGAGATATGTTGTATAAGGTCCAAATGGGTGTCTGAAAAATATGTTTACATTTATGATATCATATCTTCTTAGAAATTTATAACAAAAAAACATCAAATTGTTGCTCCCATGTTTTAGGTTTTTAAGAGAAAGTTGTCCATTTTTTATGGTTTCCGTACAAAGGACTATGTCTTAATTCTGAAGTATGTTTGTAAATGAGGAAAAGGGTATCTAAAAGTGCTTTTAAATTTTGGATATCATGCTTACTCTGAGAGCTATGATTGGAAAACCATTTTCAAAAGGCTACTAGGAGATTGAGGGCTAATGAATGAAAACCCACCATTTAATGTTTGAAACTTTGAAAGTTTGATTGGTTGAGTTAGCGTTGAGTTTATCCACCCTGCTCTACATCAAACTAGTTTTTAAGCTAGAAGATCTTTGGGAATGATCTATTATTTTGTTTAATATGGTTTAATGAGATTTGATGTTTCAGGATGGCTCTTAATAAGAAGAAAGATGAGCAAGGGGCATCATCATTACTTAATAGATTGTTCAAAGTGGCAAAGAAGCTACAGAAGGAAGAAATGGAAAGGATGATACAGGAGGAAGAAATGAAATCCAAGAAAGAAAGCAAGATGGAAAAGGAAAGCTTATTCTGAACTACCTACAAGTCTAAAGGTAAATGTTGTCAAGTTGTGATCTCAAATATCTGCATGGATAATATTGCTTCTGAATATATGGTAGATAAATTGGGTTTGAAAAGAATACCACACCCCACACCCTATTTAGTGACTTGGCTTCAAACAAGTAATCAAGTAACTGTAAGTGAGCAATGCAAAGTTGAGTTTCATATAGGTAGTTATAAGGATGAAATAGTTTATGATATTATGCATTTGGGTGTATGTCACATTGTGTTTCGAAGGTTGTGGAAATATAACAGGGCAGCAAAGTATAACAGCAAAAAAAACACATATGAGTTGAGAAATGATGGGATGAAATATGTATTAACAACCCATGAGTGCATAGGAATTGAAAGCTTGTTGTTAAGTGAGAAGAAAGATGTACGAAAGTATGAGACAAAGACAAAGGAGGTAATGGATGAGGTAATAAGTTGTGATAACATGTTGTTTGAAAAAAAAATTGAACAAAAAATGGAAGAATTTTCTTTTGAATTTTTTCAAACTAATGAAATCAATGGTGACTTGATGTTGAAGTGAGTGATGTTCAGGAAGAAGAAGAGACAACACAAGAAGTTGTAGAGGACTCAAGGATATTCCAAGGAGAATATAGTTATGGAGGGTAAGGAGATGGCATGGTTCTCAAGATAAGAACCAAGAGTTGAGAATGTTGATGTCAAGGAGAACAAAAGAGTGGATGAGCAATTCAAAAATGAAAATGAATGGCTGAGTAAGGATGAGGTGAAGCCAAATATTTCAGAGAATAATGAAGAGAAAATAATGTCTAACAAACAACATGAGGTGGTTAAAGAAGTGAAGAATGAAGAAGAAGAATATGATTTCTTTAATATGTTTGTTTTATGTGCAGGTACAAAAGAAAAAGTGGATGAAAGAGAACATAAAACTCCAATGGTAGTCCAAGCTAAAGCTAGAATGAGGAGACAAGTAGAACACCATGGGTATATAGTGCCAAATTGGCCTTGGCTCAAGAGGCATGTTGTTGGACCAAAAAGCACAAGTGAACCATTTGAAAAAAATGTGGTTGAGATACAACAAAAAGGAAACAATGCACACATGCAAAATAATTGGAAGACAAGAAATTAGAAGATTCATATTTGAGATGGAACTCAAATTTTCTTTTTCATGGGGAGTATGGTGTAGGAGCACCTTAGGTTCAGTAGGTTAAGTGCAAGTTTTAATTTTTGTTTTCTTATGTTTGTTTTATGTAATAAGGCCATCTAAGACCATTTTTGGTGTGGTACAGTTCATATTAGGTCATTCGAGTGTTGGTGGGTCAAGTTGCTTAAAGTTGTCAATTTTGCAAAATATTGTCAATGTGGCAAATGTTGCAAAACATGGAATATGAAAAGACACAAGTGTGAATGAAGGAATTAGAATGGTTTTAGTTTGAAAATTTAGTTTAAATGGTTGGTACATGTTTAAATAGCCTTTGGTAGGTCGAAACCAAGGTTGGTGGTTACATTTTTGAAGTGAAATCAATAAAAGACATCCTTGTTTCTGCATTTATGAACATTAAATTATTGTTTCAGAGCTTGGTACGGCCTTGTATGGCTAGTTCGTGATCTAAATAAAAATTGGAGGTTGTTTTTATGTGAATTTAATTTTATTTTATTTTTGTTTCATTGATTTTCATTGAGTATTAAGAAAGTTACAAGCATTTTGGTGAAAAATGTCAGAAACCCTACCCAGGGTTCCTAGTGGACTTGAAAAATGCATTTTTTGCAATTCCCATGGTAGAAATTCCTAAAAATTGGTGAAATGGCTTGTCATTTTTTATATTTTCATTCTTAAAAATTTTAGATCCAGGGAAGAAGGTTTGCACATGTTTTGGTGATGCCCTAGGTCGGATCTCTTCATGTTTTAAGTCTAATTGGCAAAAGGATAGTCCATTTTTGAAGAATTTTGTACAAAGTAACCTACCTTATTTCTGAGATATGTTGTATAAGGTCCAAATGAATGTCTAAAATTATTTTTACATTTTTCATACCATATCCGCATGGAAAGTTATGACCAAAAAATATCAAATTGTTGCTCCCATGTTTTAGGTTTTTAAGAGCAAGTTGTCCATTTTTTATGGTTTCCGTACGAAGGGCCTTTGTTTTGAAGTATGTTTGTAAATGAGGAAAAGGGTATCTGAAAGTGCTTTCACATTTTTGGGATCATGCTTACTATGAGATTTATGATTGGAAAATCAATTTCAAAAGGCTACTAGGGGATTGAGGGCTAATGAATGAAAACCCACCATTTGATGTTTGAAAGTTTGAAATTTTGATTGGTTGAGTTAGTGTTGAGGTTATCCACTTTGATCTATATTAGAGAGAGAGTATAACATCTTCTTAATATTTAATGGGGGTCCCTTATGAGTTGCGATCTTTATTTTGGAGTATTAGTTTTAGGGGATTATGACAATGATGTGTAAGAGGCCAAAGATATTTTGAGTGGTTTTATTTATGGTGAATTGAATAATGAGTCATAGAACATGTTATATTTTTTCAAGGCTATGGGTTTCATAGTTGTTGGTTTTGGAAAATCTTGATATGGTTTCATTTATCCAATTCTTTATAAATTACTCACATCAAATAATTATTTTATGGTATTTTATAGATTGAGTATTATCACATTATTGGAATGCTATTTGACTAAGGAGATAATTTTATGTACTAATGCAATACTATAATTTTGATTAATACAAACTTGTTCTCTCTTTGATGGTGGATTTTTTAATCAAAAAGGTTCTTCATATATATATTTGATGTTATATCTTTGATTTTATGACATTGTTGGTTTTATTGTTGACATATGTTTCTCCTTATTAACTAAAGGGTTAATCACATGTTAATTCAATTGGTAAATTATATTTGTTTATTGTTTGTTTAAGTTTTAAATATATTAGTTTACTCTATTTTTTAACATTCACTTGGAGGCATCTCTCTTTGATCATACTTGAAATTGTTACCTTAATTACACATGTTTCCTCTTATGTAACTTCATATTTACCTTAAATACATCTTTTATCATTGTACTATATCAATTCAATTACCCATTCCTTGGGGGAAACATCCCTTTCCTACCACACTAGTCAAAAGAATTTCCTCTCTTATCTACCCCTTTCCCACCAATTTTCCTATGTTCTTATATTCACCTTGGCCACCTTCCTTTCTCCCTTTAAATTATTTTTACTTTCCTTAAATTGATCAACTCTTCCCCTTTAACAAATAAATTCAAGGGGTGGATATCATCTATATTATTCTACAATATTATCTCACCTCTCCATTAGGCATGAACTAATCACTTTTATTCTGAGGTAGTGACTGAATAGTCATTAAAATCATTATTTTACCATGTTTTAGATTGTGTTACTTAAAATACATACACTACTAATATATATGGTTTGAAAGTGGGGTGAAATATGTATTTTGCACATGGGGCCTACATTTGGATAGACCATTCCTAATTATATGGCATAAGCTATTGAAACGAACAAGTATTTGGAGGACCACATACTTTTTAAGGAATGCATGTCCTAGATGTTGTACAAATATTTTTTCATGTGGGAGGTGGTGTTTTCCTAATCACTCTATTCATGATTAACGGTGTATGATGATGGATGGGGGTATTGAATTGTAGTGTGGTGGTGGTAGTGTGGATTTTTTTGTTAAACCTTTAGAGAGGTGTGATTATGGTGACCCTCGTATGGAGGTTCATGTTGGTTGTTCATAATGAATCAAGTTCTTACTAAGCATTATTAAGGAAATGGTTTAAGTGATAGTTTTCTATTTCAAATAATTCTTCTAATGGATCTAGTTCTTAGGCTTATTTCCTTTCATTTTATTCTTGTATTTATTGTAGGATACAAACTTGCTCTTATATTTGTTCCTGATTGATGATTTAAAAAGTTTGCTAGTTGTATCTTAGCTTGCTTAAAGTGGCTTTTCCCAATATTCTCCAACGTTAGGACACATTCAAGCATGATATTTTGGGCATGTTTATGTTTGAGAGAGAGAATATATGATCAAATATCCACTTGTAATTTTAGTTTGGGTACATAGATTAAACTTTTCTCGTGTTTTGATTGCTTAGTTGTTTCACTAGTGATTATGTGATTGTATATGCTTGTTTTCTTGTCTTATTTTGTATGTTTTGAAATTATGCTGGGAGTTTTGTATCTCATTAATATAGGAATATAGAGGCTATATTTTGTACTTTGAATCATTTTAACACTAATAAAATAAATGGTTACAATTACATGTTAAAATAAACTACAAAATGTAATAAATAAAAATTTATCCTATTTTTTATATTTTCATAAAAAGAAACTAATTAAATATTTAATGACTATTAATTTCATTTTTGTTCATGAGTTTTTTTATTAAGGGGTAAATGCTTTTGATTTGGAGCTATGAACTGGTGAGGTCACAAACGAGGGACCTCATCCCCAATTTAAACATTCAACAATTACACCCTAGTGGGGTTTGAACCTTGATGGCAAGAACAACACCACAATAAATTAACCGTCATACCATGCCATTATTGACAATGATTTTTTTATTACATACAATTATGACGATTTAAAATGATTAAATAAGTAAAAAATAGCAACTATTATATTTTCTCTAAATTGTTTGATTTTTTTATCTAGTTTAATGATTTCTTGTTCAAGTATAAATATTTGGTTTTGAAAAAAATATTCTACTACAATGAATTAATTTACAAATTATTATAAATTATTTTAATATAATAAAATTAATTAATCTAATTTATTACTAAATCCAAGAAACTATGACAATGTGTTGTAGTTCTATGCAAGATGAAATACTAATTAACACTATTCCATTTTGCTTTATGAAAATTAAACTATTTTAACTTTTTTAAAATAAACTATTTTAACTTTTTTTAAATAAACTATTTTAAATTTTTTTAAATAAACTAATTTGATTTGCAAGTAAACAATTAAAACCTACACCCGGGATTTGAATTCTCTCAAATGTTGAAGTTACAATGAATATGCTAATCCTTAATAGTACAACTTTGGTAATTTATTCCCATCTTCCAACCTTAGATACTCTATTAATAGAAGAGACAATCTAGGTAGAAAACTAGACTTAAGAGAAATAGATAACATTATTATAGGTCACAATTCAAGAGCTTAGAATCTTGGTGAATGACACAAGAACAATCTCAAAGGTTTTTGTAGCACTTATGTGTTATGCATGATCTTTTATTCTTGATAAATTATCTAAAATTGATGCTCTAATATATTGTTATTTGTGTGGAGAGGCAATATCTTCCAAAATAAATCTCAAAAGAAGTAATAAAAAATAATTGAATAAATTAGTCAAGGGAAGATTAAAAGGCATTGAATGCATAATAAAAAGTTATAACAAAGAGTTTAATAAGTTTGGGTATAATTAGGACTAAATTGGGCTTGAGTTGAGAGTGAAAATTGGATATAAAATGATTAGAATTTAGAGTATTGATGTACAAAGAAAAATGATAAAATTGCCAATTTTTCTAATGCCAAGGTTAATAGGGTGATTTATAGGCGATTTTCTAGATAAGATCCATTTATTTATTTATATATATATATTTATTATAAATTTCTAGCATGCAAGGCACACAGTGGAAAACATGAGGAAAAAACAAGGGAGGGTGTTAAAATCTATGTGGACACTTCCATCAAGGTTAGAAAGGTTGAGAGAAATTTTTATTCAAATCATATGGGTTTGTGTTAGACAATAAAATCATTATTATACAACCATGTATACCCATATGATTTTATGAAATTAAATATTTTTTCTAAGGTATAGTAGTCTACATGGAAGACGTGTAATTTCTTGCTACCTTGGTCATTGTTATGTATTTGAACATATAAAATAGTTTAACCAATAATGATCAATATATATAAATTTTAAACATATGACTAATAAATAAAAATTGACACAAGTATTTACCAAGGTTAGATAAATATTCATTTGAGTTATCCATTTGAAACTTGTAAAACTAAAACCAAAAAATTAACTTGTGTACTTATCAAAATATTGGCAAAAAATGTGAAAAATAAGGATGAGAGGATGTAATATGATATTAATGTAAATGAAGTATACCTATTTTCACATTGCATAGATGATGTACAATATAAATGACATGTCGCAAGCCAAAAACCTAGCCCAAATACTAAATTTTTCTTATTTTTGAACTCATTTATAGTCATGCTTATATGATAAGTTAATCTCTAGATTGATGGTGATAGGTGTGAGGCCTACTATTTGATACACCCTATTTGGCGATATTTTTATCCGATAATTTTTTATACTAGATGTGTGTTAGACTATTTTGGTTGATCCCAAACATTGGATATTATGCTTGTTCTTGTATTTATGCTTATGATGGTTTTATGCATGTATACTTTCCTTATTTGTTATGCTCATGTTGATTTGACTATCATGATAAAAATGGATAATTATCTATAAGATTTGATAAGATGTTAAATTTAAACTAGGTGATGATATGATTTCTTCATAAAAATGCCATGACTAGACATGAATTGTTCTGATATGTTAATTGCTAGAGAAGGGATAATTGTGGATATCGAATCTATTCACTTCTAGATTTGATTGTGATTAATCTTATGTAGATGTAATTATTGATTATCTTGTATTCGGTATTTTGACATGTGAAATTGAGTGTGTAGGTACATGACCATGCCAAATGGGATTGGAGGTAACCAAGGGTGCCCTATTGTGATAGCCAAGTAAAACTGACTATGGTCCACTTGGAGGGACCATAGTCTTATTGTGTTTTATTTTATTTGTAATTAAAATATTTAATGTTTAATCTTGTGATTTATGTTTTAAAATCCAATTAGAATTTTTATGGGAGGTTTGAGACATTTTGATTTACTTTTATTATGTTTGAAATTTTATTTCTTTTTTTTGTGGGTTTAAATGGTTGAAAAAGTTTAAATTTGGTTAATTGACCCTTATTTAACCCCTAGGATGATAACATATGGGTTAGGGGTCAAATCAAGCCCAAATATTTGGAATTTTGTAAGTTGTGACTCTTCTTAATTACCCATTAAGAAGAGTGACGGATTTGGGAAAGGGTTGGAGTGTTTTCTTCAAAATCCCATTTATGAGATAGGAGAGCTCTTATTAAGTGTGGAACACTCTTTGACTCTTCACTTCCCAAGGAGTTCTCACACATGTGTGAAAACTTGTGGGGAGGTGTGTCCATAGGAGTGAATGAGAAAGGGGCATGTTTCACTCTCTCCTTCAAAGGAATTCAAACCTTGGCTCTTATTTGAATCCTTTGGAAAGCCAAAGGAAGGGTTCTTTTCTTTTGCTTGGATTTCTATTTTTGGGAGTTGGTTGGGAAGAAGGGAATTGGATATAATTTTCAAATTCTTCTCCATTTGGGCTTGGATTGAGGTAGGACCCATTCTACTTATGGGTATATTTTCTTTCTCTTTTGTATGAAAGTATAAAAAGGTTGTTTATGTTAGATGTTTTGTATGTATCATGTCTTCTTGTATTTACATGTGAATATGGTTGGGGTTGTATGAGGAGTCTCACCCAATTTTGGAAGAGCATCCTTTGTAGGGGATAAGAATGAGTAGTAACCTCCATGGGGAAAACAAGTTCCTCCTTTGAGAAGGAGAGGGAAAAAGGGTATGAGTACCTAGGTCAATATGGTGGTATGGGTGTATGGAGTTAGATGGTATGGGGATGTGTTGTATGTAAATTATTGGAGAATTGGGTTATTGAGAAAGAATTAAAATGAAAATTATATGTTGGTTATGATTCATGTGCACTAATTTCCCTTGTTTAGCATGAGTTTATATTGCTTTATCTTTCATAGATATGGATCTTGAGCTATGGATAGTTAGTTCTAGAGGATTCATTTTGAGGGATGTTTGGCATGGTTATCTCCTTGTGCATTTGAGTTCATGTTATCATTCATTGATGAGGACTTTAGGAGATGGTTATTGGGATGATTTCTTGATTTGGGAATGGTCACTTTGAGTTTTATTTCCCCCATTAGATAGGCTTACATCCATGTTGGCATTATACATGATTCATATGTTGTGTTTGATCTAACAGATTGAATGTTGTTTTGGGTGTTATTGAGGCTTCACATTTGGGGTCGTAAGGAGATCATACTTGACACAACATTTCACTTTGAGATATTGGTAGAAGGACATGTTATGATTTATAGGTTTTCTCTCTTAATTCTATGGTTTCTTCCTAGAGGTTCATGCTCATATGATTTGGGAGGATGGTGGCAACATGTTGTGAGAGAGTATACAACTATTTGGGTTGCATATGTGGATCATTGTTATTGTTTTTGGTACTTCATGTTTTGATAATTTATCACACCTTGATATAGTGTTGATTGGTAGACTTGATATGCTTTGACAATATCCATGCAATGGGAGTTCCTAGATATGTATCTTCTTCATTGACAGGTTTGATACAGGGAGCTTAATATTGTGGTTTATGGGTTGCATATGTTTTTCGAATGAGTTTATTGATGTTATTGATACCTAGGAGGTTTGGATGGTTGGATGGATTAGCATGTATTGTGGATGCTATTTCTGATCATGTGGATTTTTCACCTTTGACAACAGCTTATTTGGAGCCTTTCTTGTCACTTGGATTTGATGTTTGTGTTTTTGGATTGGTGCATCTTCACCTTGGCATGTTCCTTTTCTTCCATAGGTGGCACGTTGGAGGGTGAGAGGAGTTATTGATTGATATGGTGGTCACTTTTTTCTTATTGCAAGTATCTTGATGGAGCACAAGACCATGTTGGAGATTCACATGATTTCATGTATGGATATGATAATGTATTTCATTTATTGATCCTTTATGCAATGTGTACGACAAATGGGAGAATGTTGGGATATGGTGTTGTACACTATTGCATAAAATATTATATTATAATGTTCATATACGACAAATGGGAGAATGTTGGGATATGGTGTTGTACACTATTGCATAAAATATTATATTATAATGTTCTATTTAATTATGATGCAACTAGGAGGTGTGGTTAATCACACTAGGTAATTATCTAGGGACCACTTTATGTTGTATTGTAACATTGTATTATTATATAATGTGTGGGAAACATGTGATAATGATTTAATATTGGGAAAATATTTAAAAGTAAAAACTTAGTACCCAATATTAAATAAGGGGTTAGTGGTTTTGTGTTCACATGGTTTTATCTTACCACTTGGTTTCATTTGTGTGAACTTGAGTCTATAAAAGCAAACACATGATTAGTGGTCAAGGTTGGCTAGGTGAGTGAGTTGTCATTATCAAGTCTTTCTAAGGAGTTCATATGTGAAGCATGGCATGGGAAGTGTGGATTCATGCCTAGATACATGAGGATGCATTGGAGAGGCTTGATGCTTCAAAGGTATTCATTTTAACTCTTGTATTGCTTTATTGTTGAATAATAAATTGAGTATGGATGCTTTTGGAGGTTGGTTTTTTCCCTCTTGAGGGTTTTCCCAAGGTATATCTTGTGATATCTTGTGGTTTGTCTATTTCATCTATGCATTATGGTTACTTTTATGAATGTTTATCTCTTATGGGGTTATGTAGGAAATGGATTAATATTGTGGGTATGATATATTATTTCCTAACATGTATGGTGTTTGGTGCTAATATATCCGTGTAAATTTACTCTAATCAATTGGAAAAATAATCATCTAGAGTGGTTTTATAAAAACAAAATTATGTGGGGGAGTCCTAATAAGTAGGTTAGACACCTTGGTATACCATTATCTATTAGCTCTTCCCTTAAATACATGTGGAATTGGATCTATGTGAAAAATAGACCAAATAAATCCAAATAAAACAAGCAATATTTGTCAATGGAAAGTTGGTTTCAATTATTTCATACTTTTTCATCGTCGAACAGTATCTACTATACTTCTATTTAGCTCTTAAGTAGTTACCAAATAAATGATATTCAAAAGATTATTATGAATTTCCTCTGGTTGGATGGGAAAGGTAATAAGAAGAGAAATTTAGTCAATTAAACATGGTGTCGTATGGATAAAAGGAAAGTTGGACTTGGTTTAAAGGACTTGAAAACCAAATGTTTTTCTCTTGCAATAAAGTGGATAGTCAAATATTTTACTGGGGATGAGCCCTAGGAAATTCTTATAAAAATAAATATTCAAAATGTTCTTCCAAATAAGACTAGGTGGTGGAAAGGGTTGCATCCTTGTGATGTCCTCTTTGGTAGATTTTTTGTCACTCCCTTTGGATATAACGTGTTTAGAAGTATTTGGAAATTATGGGAGCTTGTGAGAATTCAAATTAAAAGTTGCAATACTTGCAATAATGAGAATAATAAGATCTATAAATTTAGGTTTATATGGTGGAATCTACAATGGAAAAATAAGCCTCTTGCTCTATTGCAAGGGTGCTTTGCTAAATATTAGAAAAACAAAGGAGTTACTAATTCATGGAAATACTTGACGGGGCATACCTCAAAGGCTATTAGGAGCTTAGAAAAATTTGGGTTATCTTCTAAAAAACTTATTTTGTGCTTAAAAAGCTTGTTGCAATATGAAATTCTCAATCAATGTTTGCTTCGATTTTAAAATTCATGATAATCTCTCATGGAGAGATAGTTATTCCTTATTAAATACTACCACTAAAGAATATACAAAATTTTAACTAATTCTCAAGAGTTTATTAATCATATGAATAAGAGTTAGAATCTCGAGCTTAGTCTTAGTCAATGGGGAAAAATCTTTGGTGGATGTTGGTCTAGACTTCTTGAATCTATTAAATATTCTTTTAAATGGCTTCTTTTACCTAAGAGGTTGGTTATGGGTAAGAATTATTTTAATTGAGACAATAGTTGGAGGAATTTTATTTCTATACTATTCCTAATATTGTTGATCATATTTTCTAATCATGAGTTTTTTACTAGTGTTTGGTCCTTTTTATTTGATCTTAAGGGTTGGAACAATACATAGTTTTTCTTGGTATGAAATTATATTTGGCTATGTTAAAGGGTTGAGTAAAGACTCATGATTTACCATGTTGTGATGTAGGTTACTATGATGATTGAAATTTTTGAAGACAACTTCTTGGAACTCATGTAGGAAGGTCAAGTGAAATCAAAATATTAGAGTTAAAATTTATAAAATATTGGCCACATTATTCTAGATAACCAAATGACATTTTTTTTAAATAGTACATTCAATTACAACAAAAATATAACAAAATTTTAAAATTTGAAGATCTCTTAAAATATATGGGCCTAAAAAGAAAGATATATGTTTGGATGGTGTTCACCTAGAGGTGGTTAGGGAGAATGATAATATTTTTAATATCTCACAACCTATGAGGATATTTTAAATTTAATTTTATAGTGGAAGTTATAATATCAATAATTATTTTTGTTGTTTAGTCTCAAGATAGGTCACTTTTTTCGATCTTGCATGCTTAGTTATATTGTATACATAATTTATATTATAATTTTTAGGTCCCAAATCCTAGATATGTTTACCACCTTCAAGGCTAGGGTTTTTCCTTTCAGAAGGTGAAAAGGGTCTCATCAAGAGATCTAGGATGGTTAATGGTTAACATAAGAGAGTGGATAATCTCTCCTACTTTTTGGGAGCAAATAAAACCCATGAGGCTATTCCTAGAGGTATGCCTAAATAAAAATTTAAATCAAACAAAATGGACATTCATATAACCCACAATAGTAATACCCAAATATAAACTTAATCCCAACAACTATTAGTAAGTTAAGTTTAACTGGTTACAATAACCTCTCTACAGTTGGTTTAAATAGTTTGCACATATACCTTAAGATGACAATATTAACATAAAGGAGGGATAATTTTTTATTAAAACAAGAAGAAGTACAAAGAAAGGGCACTACATAGCCCTATCAAGCTCCACCAAGTGATCCAACTATTGAGACAAATCTGGGGGTAACTGACCCCAATCCACCAAATTTCAATCATGAATATGATCAGAAGCCCATTTAGCCAAACAATCAGCAACACCATTCCACTCTCTAGGAATATGAGTGAAAGTAACAAACTCCAAAGAAACACAAAGGTTGAGAATCTGATCAACAATCAAAGCAAAATTCTAGCCAACATCATCTAAATGTCGCATATTCAACAAGTTCACCACAACCTGGGAATCAGACTCACATATGATCCTTCACCACCCCAATTGAATTCCATGCTCCACAACCGATAAAATGGCCTGAGCCTCCATTAAATTATTAGTATGAAGAACCTTATAAATAGAGAAGATAAACTGAACATCTCTAGAGCTATCTTGACCAACAACACCAATTCTAGCATGACCAGGATTTCCTCAAGAAGAGCCATCCATGTTGATATTTAGGACTCCCTAAGGTCGAGGAGACCATCTCCCCTCCCTATTCACCTTCAGGGTAGGATGTCTACATCTATTGCGCATGAGTTGTCATTGTCGAGGATGAAGATAAAACCTAAACACCTTCCACAGAAGAGAAAACATAAAAAAGAAGAGCTTTGCATGCGATGTGCAAATTGATATATTCAGGAATTCCATATTACAATGAGATGATTTGCTTTATAAAAGCAAAGTATGCAACCCTAATGTTGACCTAAAATTAGCTCAACCTAAGTAAAGTTATGCAAGTGTAATTAAATATTAATTACACTAACACCCCCCCATAAGTGCAACTTAGGGAGACTAAATAAGCATGCACCTAAAGCTAAGATGAATGCAAGAAATCATGAATGGGTCCCAGCAACTAGGCCTGATCAGGTACCCATGTACAAATGCAATAATGAGGTAGAGAAGGAAAACCCAGTGGGACAACCCCCCCTACAATGAGATGACTGCTACAAAGAAGCACTGGAAGAACACTGGAACCGCAATCTAGCAAGCAAGGAAAGATATTTTTGTCTACAAGAAACCATATCGGAATCATAATAATGTGACAGCAGACCTGATGCCACGGAACACTCGAAAACACCAAACTGGAACAACCTTGGAACCATAGAGCAACAGTAGATGATATGATGATGACAGAATCTGGAAGCCGTGAATCTCGATACTGATGCCAAACTAAGACTGAAACTCTTTCATGGGAAAAAGTACCATACAGACTCAAGAACAATAACCACAAATTTAGTGGCCCTCAAACTGAGATGGATCCGATGCGGATCACTAACCATAGGCTCTCAATCTAAAGTGTGAACCAAAATGAATCTGGTATGTGTCAAACTAAGACAAAATATGGCCAATAAGAAACTAAGAAACCAGATTATAACCCATGCGAGTTTCCATCAAAACATAATGAAGATTATTATGCAAGAAACCCCCCCGATGGAACTTTATATCAGTTCGTTTATTACAATCCCCAATGACTGCAAAAGGAGAGAATTCCTAACATGCATAAACATAAAATAAAAATAGACCTTAGATCTATGTAGAGGACTGAACCAGCTTTCCAACGCCGCAAGAATGGCGAAAAAAGGATCACCGAGTCAAAAGATATGCCCTCCAGAGTGAAAAATAGAACATCTGAGTTCAAGGACCTGCAAAATAAACTTGGAGCAAAATCTAGAAAAACTAAAACATTGAATAGATCGGTGCCAAAATCAGCTTTCCAACGGTATCTCGTTTGCTAAAAACGGACATGGTACGCAAAAGTTATACCCGATTTTGTAAAAGTGCTCCAGAAAGGCCAATAAGGCTTGCACCAGCCCAGGGGGCTAAAACATTTCGGCCCCTGGTCGCATGGCGGACAGGGGGCTGGGGCGGAGCCCCAGGTCGCCCATATGACCACGCAGGTGCTTGGAGGCCGGTGGAGCTCCTGGTCGGCCATAAGACCCTGGCGGGGGCTGAGCGTTGGCCGTAGGGCTGGATGGGTGGTCGGCGGTGGAAAGGGTGGCACCGCCCGGGGGCCGCTGCTCCTGGTGGCCGCTGGGTGGCGAGCTGACAGCGCTTTTCATTTGTGTGGGAGGTGCAAAACCCAACGCAACTTTTGATTTTTTTTTGCATTTTTCTCGAACTCTGTGCCTCGAAATGCGTGCTGGGGAGGTTGTACGGCTTTCTTGGCAAAAAAAATTTGCCCTCCGAACCAACTTCGCCAAAATCGACGAAACGAAAGGCAATCTTAGAGATTTTGGCCGCTATGAATGTAATGGTGACCTTCGTTTCTGCTCAAAATGCTTCAAAAAAATGGCGACCTCCAGAGCTTGCAAAAAAATACCAAAACTGAAACCCTCATAGATCTGGCAAATCATGACCAAAATCTGCAAAATAAAAGCCAAACCTGACTTTTTCCAATGCTTTGAATCCAATGGTGAAGTCCGATCTGATCCAAAATGTTGCATAGATGAGCTCAAGGCATGAAATCCTCGAGGAACCTCGAACGAACTCTGCAATGGTTTTCTCTAGAATTTGAGAAGGGGTTGCATGTCAAGGCTCTGATACCATGTTAGAAACCCTAGATCAGACATGCAAACCTAAACACCTTCCACAGAAGAGAAAACATAAAAAAGCAGAGCTTTGCATGCGATGTGCAAATTGATATATTCAGGAATTCCATATTACAATGAGATGATTTGCTTTATAAAAGCAAAGTATGCAACCCTAATGTTGACCTAAAATTAGCTCAACCTAAGTAAAGTTATGCAAGTGTAATTAAATATTAATTACACTAACAGGATCCACTGATGCTGTCATATCACACTTAGCCGCAACAGTTTTCCACCACAAGAGAGGGGCCACCAACATCACATCCTGAAAAATACGATGATTCCTCTCCAACCAAAGGTTCCAGATAATAAAGGATGGGCCAAGAGCCCAAGCAGCTTGAAGAAAGGAGGTAGAAATAGGGGCCCTGCCCCACCGATCCACAAACTCAACCAATGAGGAAACATGTCGACAGGGTGTATTCCACACCCTCCACCAAAAATGCCAAATCTCCCTAGCATAGGAACATTGTAGGAAAAGATGAGAGACACTCTCCTCACAATTACGACACAATACACATATTGAAGGGCCTTGGAAACCATGCTTACATAAATTATCCCAAGTAAGACACCGATTTTTAGCTACTAACCACATGAAGAAATTGCACTTGGGCCACAACAACTTGTACCAAACTTGCTTTCACCAAGGGACCTCAATATTTCCAAACAACTACCTACCAAGCTGCTTATAACCAAAAAACACAGAGTACTTCCCAGACAAATCAGAACCATCCCAAGCCAAGACATTAGGTTCCCTCAAATAATTACAAGCACGGGAAGCCAGAAGCTAAGCAAGATCATGCCTATCCTCCTCAAACCACCCAAGCGGCCACTCGGAAGGATGCTTCCAACGAAATCTTACAGCCGATCCACAATGTTGTGCAACCTTATAATGCTCAATGGTATCCCACCAACCATAGAAAAAACATTAGAAAGGGACTGGAGGTGAGGAAAATAAGAGAGAATAGGTGGGTGACCATCCCAAGAATCTAACCAAAAAAGAGCTTGTGACCCTAAATGAAAAAATCCAAAAAAGCGCACACTTAATCAAATGTTCCCCCACTTTCAAAGCATGCCAAATAATAGAACCACTCCCCTCTAGAGGATAGTGAGGAACCTCAAAACAAGGACCACCCCTAAGATACTTATGGTTGAGAATAAGGGCCATAACTAGTCTTGATTGGTACACCAACTTCAGTAAAGCTTAGCAGCAAGAACTTTCCTGTTCAAAATAACATAGTGTAAACCAAGACCACCCTCCTGCTTTGGTCTACACATAGATTCCCAATTAACAAGGCTCCACTTAGTATACATCAAGTTACCACTCCAAAGAAATTGACGTGAGAGATCATTAAATTCCCTAAGGAAATACATAGGGGTCACTTGAACAAAGCATCTATAGATGAGAAGGGCTTGGATAATTGACTTGAGAAGAGTCACTCTAGTAGTTGTAGACAACCACCAATGAGTCCAATGAGTAACCTTCCACCTCAGCTTATCAAGAAACATCTACCAGGAGGACCTAGGTTGATGACCAACAAATAGAGGAATACCCAAATAGACAAAGGGAAGACACCCTATTTGAAATCGCAAAATAGCTGCAATCTGCCATTGGATAGCCTGAGGAGTATTAAAGAAGAAAATAGAAGAGTTTTTCTCATTGACTTTCTGACCCAAAGTAGGAAGGTAGATAACCAAATCCCGCCTAAATGATTTAGCTTCTCGAATACGAGCCAATCCCATAAGAGAGGTGTCATCCAAAAACTGGAGATGAGAAAGTGTTGGCAAACCCAAACCCCACTACCAACCATGAATCAAGCCTTGAGAAATCCAAAATTTAAGAAACCATCCCAGCCCCTTCACCATAATAATAAATAGATAAGGAGAGAGCGGATCCCCCTGACGAAGACCCTTCATAGCACCAAAAATATTTGAAGGTTCACCATTCACAATAACCGAAAATGAGGAAGAAGTCACACAACTCATAGCCCAACTCAGCCAATCTGAAGAAAAGCCAAAGGCCAATAGAATCTTCTGTAGAAAACTCCATTTAACACTATCATAAGCTTTGGCCATATCCAACTTGATGAACATAGACCTATCCTTAGAGGTCACCATGGAATGAATGACCTCAGAAGCTACAACCACCCCATCCAAAATTTGATAACTTGCCACAAAGCCTCCCTGCTCCTCAGAAATGACAACAAATAAACAAGGTTTAAGTCTCTTACCAATCAATTTCGTAATAATCTTATACACCACATTACAAAGCACAATAGGTCTAAAAAATTCAAGCCTATCATCACCTTATTTTTTAGGAATGAGAACCATAAAATTAGCATTTAGGGCTTGAAGCATTTGGTTACTATGAAGAGACTCCTGGACAACCTCCAACAAATCCAGCTTCACAATATCCCAAAACTTCTGGAAAAATTCAACTGGGAAACCATCAGGGCCAAGAGCTTTCCCCTTATTCATCTCAAACACAACCTCCTCCACTTCAGATAGAGTAATCAGATGAGTAAGAGAAGCATTCAAATCATTAGAGATCAAAGAAGGAATGCAAGCAAGGACCATATTCTCATCAGCCTCCATAAGAAGTGAATCCTCTGTAAACAAAGCAGAGTAAAACTGATGAGCCTCTCTAGACAAAGCCTATTGTGAAGAAATCAAAAGACCCTCAAAACTAACAAGAGAAGAGATATAACACTTATTCCAATGAGCTTGCATAGAATGATGGAAGAAAGTAGTGTTCTTGTCACCCTCTTGAAGCTATTCAATCCTAGCCTTTTGTTTCCAGAAAATCTCCTCACGAAGCCCCCACTCCACCAATTTTAGAGCCTAGGACTCAGCATGTCCAAGAGCCTCTATAAATCCCAAATCTCAAATTTGGCAAGTAATAACAGCAAGATGATCTTGCACTTTCCTTTTCTTAGCTCGAATATTGCCAAAACATGACCTATTCCATCGCTTAGGATGATACTTGGTATATTGCAGCTTCTTAATAAGAGAATACATATTAGTACCATACGTAGGGGCTCCATCCCACCACCACTAAGAAAAAAGATCATACAAGGATGAATCTTGAAGCCACATAAGCTAAAATTTGAAAGGATGATTCTTTGGAGTAGGAAAAGAAGAAGCAGAAAACTTAATTGGCCAATGATCAGAGCCACACCAGTCAAGAATCTCAGAGCAAGTGCCCATGCTAACACCCACCTAAAAACTAGAAACAAGAAATTTATCCAATCGCTTAGATATCGCTTACGGCCCACTCCATTTGTTAATCCAAGTGAATATTCCATTATAGGGTTTAACATCAACAAGAGCAACAGAATCCACATTTGCCTGAAAAATATCTAAAGCAGGACCAAGCCTAGGTAGCCCTCCTCTTTTCTCCTCCAAACACAACACCAAATTGAAATCACCAGCTAAGATCCAAGGGAGATAAGGTGTGTAAAACCTAAAATACCTAATATGGGCCCAAAGCTGGATTTTACCATGGCTTTCAATCAGAGCATAAACATTACTGACCAAAAAAGTCTCACCAGAATCCAAAATCAAAGCCACCACAGAAATAGAGGAATGGCTAGAAATCCACCAGTAAGGAACAACCTTACGTGGATCCCAGAAAAGAGCCAGACCTCCAGAGTTTCCCCTAGAACCAATACACTGACACTGACCAAAAAACCAAATACAAGGAGCATATTGAAGCATGAAGTCCACCTGAAGTTTAGTCTCCTGAATACAAAATATATCTAGAGAATGAAACACAATCAAATCCTAAATAGCCTTTTGATGGGGGGTGCTATTCAACCCCCTTGCATTACATGAAAGAATAACCATGAGGAAGGTTGAGAGAAGTGGGCATCAATGGTCTTAACAAACCCAAATTCCACCAGCAAATCCCCAATAGATTTAATCTTGTCCACATCCTTCTTACAACTAACTTTAGAGGAATTATCAAAATGACCCTTCTTAAGAGGGCATTGCAGCACCCCCAGAATACGAGACACTCCATGTCCTTTACCTGAAGATAACACCTCCTTAGCTAAATCCGCTAATACAATATCATCCTGCAAACTTGTAGAGGCACCAGGAAGCCTAGAATTCCCTTGCTCCAAAGCCGAAGAATTATCCTTAACAACAATTACCTACTCCAACCCTGTATCCATACCAATGGCCCCAGAAGAAATCTCAATAGGAATCTCCTCCTCCAAGGCCTGATTATCCAAGACCTCAAAATGATTAAATCCATGATCACTCTGTCTATCCTTATAGGCATGCTTCTGACCCCTCCCTTTAGCCCTTGGCTTAATAGGAATGAAGCCATCCTTATCAAGCCTACCCTCCGCCATAGGTGCCTTGCCTTTATCCCCCTTCTCCACCGAAGGCCCTAGTGAAGGAGGAGAAGAAACCCCAGCCGCTTTGGGTGCCCGAGGACATTGGCACTGAAGGTGTCCATACTCATGACAAAAATGACATCAAAAAGGAAGGGACTCATAATCTAACTATTGAACCCATTGAAGCAGAGCCAAGACAAATTTCTAAAGAATCTGGCAATGGATTATTTTATTCAATTTCAACACAAATACGAGCAAAAGAAAATACATTTTTATCCAAAGTATTATGAGCGATGGTAGTCATCTTCCCCAACAAAGCAGCAATTCAGTGCATAATATCCTCCCTCCAAAACTCCAATAGTAGCCATGGCAGACGGACCCACACAGAAACCCATGAAGGTAAATCCTTTGCCACATTAAATCCTCCATGCCAGGGCTCCATGAACAAGCCAACATGATTGTAAAAATATTTCCCTCCCTCAAAAACTCGATTTTCATCCGAAATGCAAGAAAAATCAACCATGAAATAGCCATTCGCAACCACCAAAATATCAAAATCACCCTCAAACTATCAGGACCGACGAATCCAGGACTCCAAAGCTGAGAGAGGGACATGAATACCCAGGAACTTACAAATCAAAACATGTTGGCTCCAGTAAGAAATTTCCTCTTGTACCAATTCAAGAGAGATAACCAGAACTGGACAATCTTGACTCCACGACAGACAACCATTCACTTTATTAAGCTTAGAGCTCTCACCCACAAAAGAGGAATCCATAGAAAAACCTTGAGACAGCTTCACACAAGAAAGAACCAGGCTCTTTGAAGCCCCTACCCTTCCCCCACACCCAACACCCAACACCAACCCCCACATGTTGCCCTGACAATTTTTCAACTCCACCCCGCTCCCTTCTCCAACCCCACTTCCACCCAATTCCAACCCCCTATCAATTACCCACAACAAGAACTAAAACAACGAAGAAGAAATGAAAATACCCCACCTCGTAAACAGTAAACACCCCCCGACAGAATAAAACCACTGAGCAAAGGTTGTGAACACACATGCAAAAAGAAATGAGGACATGTGTGCGCCCTCACAGGCCGTGTGCAACCTCCCCCTCACCTCTCAGACGCATCGCCATCAAAATGATTGTCACCTTAAGATGACAATATTGATGTAATTCCTTGAGATAATTTATTTTTAGACTCTTTAACATTATCATAGCATAAACGTGATGTAAATGATTCACTAGTAATATAACATTTCACCTCACTTAAGATTTATACATAATTGTAATACTAAATTATAAATAACATTGCATAAATCTACTTCTACTGCCTATTGCCATCACTTGAGACATCTCCTTCAAATAAAAAATTGCACCCTCTACTTAATTTAAAAATTAGAAGTTTTATCTTGTCGACCTTTTTGTTCATTTTACAAACCAACATCGGAAGCTAATGAAGTTTTATAACTTCTCCCCCACCCAATGCTTCCAAAGACTTGACTTAAGATCTTTTGTGTCAGTATTTTTCGATAGTTGTCAGTTAGCTCTTGGTTACTGAAATATCTTTATGATCGATAAAGTGAATCAAGGTAGGCAGATATGAATAGTAAGGGGACTTTGTGAATTATTACGAAGTTTGGGAACCTTTGTCGATTCCCGATAGGGTTCCCAAAACCTCACTATTCTCGTTGTTACTTTCAAAGCTAAGGATGGTGACTTTTTTAACATGGTTTACAAAGGCAAAAAAGGGGTAATAAGAGAATTTAAGTACTTTAGGGTTTATTACAGTGTGGAAGAGTATAAACAGGTTTTTATAACTAGTGCAAACTTTGAAGTTATTTTGGAAACCCTACCCAAAAACTAATAACCATTTCATTCAAAGCATAATTTTTTATTACTAGAGATGTATTAGTGGAGAGAAAAGATACTTGTAGTAATAAAAGTTACATGAAGAAATACATCCATAAATACCAGATTCATTCACCATGAGCATAAAAATGAAAGAGCTTATTATAGGAAAATATGAACATCAAGTATAGAAAAAGATTGCAAAAAAACCCATATTACATAGATCAGTTTGAAAGCCAAAAAGATAGATATACATATTTATCATAAAAGTTTTGTGTTACATCACAAAAAAGGAGGGATTTTTCATCATGGGGAGTTTTAAACATAGAGAGTAAAAATGAGGACCCTAATGGCCTTAATGAATTCTTGCATACACTTAATCTGTACGAGGGAAAGAGGTTTTCATTAAACTCAATAAAGTGAGCGAAGGTCTCCATGTTGCTGCACTCAAGTCTAGAATGTAATAGGGTGACTGCTTGTCCAACGCACTCATTTTGGAATGTAGAGGTAATGTGAATTGCATCACCAAATAAACCCACATGTGGATGCACAGATAGACCTATTAAGCCATCTTCGACACACAACAAATACCTTGGCCTCACCAGACACTCAACAACATGCATTCCCCATTCAAATCTCCCAGAGGTGTGTACGATATAATAAAGGAAATGATTGAGGAGGCCAAAGCTATGGATGTGCGCTTGAGACATGAAGTGATCACCAATAATTTTCCTAATCACCTCCTCCTCCAAGTCACTATGGATGAGGAAGATCTCTCTAAGTTGGTCTATGACCAACCTACGCATGACACTGCACTCAACACCCTCAATGACCAGAAAGTCACTCCTTGCTTCAAAAGCTCCATCGCTCGAAGTGCTCGACATACTTGAAACTAAAACTAGAATTATGAAAATGAGCAATGATGAAGCTGATTTATAGAATGGCAAAGGAAAGTTAGCAGAATCTACTTGAGGAAAATTAATGCCTAAAGTACATTCAAATTGTCGAGAGCTTAAAGAACTCAATAATGTGATGTGATGGAAATTTAATAAGTTGGATTGATGAGATCTTCTGCATTTAAAGAACATGCTTAGAATTAATCTTAGGTGGCACACTAGCAGCCACTAGGAATGAGAAGTGGTGGATGTTTCACATGATTATGTGCCAAGGGGCCTATTCACAGCAAGTGACAGTTCATTTTCTCTGTCCTATCAATCAAAAATAGCAATGCAATCATAACCACCGCTCAAAAATATTCACTAATGACTATAATGTCATAATCAAGTAGGAATCATTTGATTTTTTGGCTAACTATTTATTTGATGAAGCAACGGTTACCATTCTTTCCAATAAATTCAAACTGTTAGGTTAAGAGGTTGTTTTGAATATGTATGCTTTTGATATTACAAGGATCTAGAAATTTTGACCCCCCTTGCACTATGATGCATGAGTGAGAATCGATCATAATCAAAGGATCAATTTTGCAATTTGATATTTTGCTATGAATGTTTATTGTCTATGTGCAATGGATTTTGAATAGAATACTAATATTTATGAATAAGTCTATGAGCTTAGATGAGAATTTGAATATTCCATCCCTTTGAGGATGTGTTGTTTTGTGGCATTTTATTCATTGATTTATAGTGAATGTTAAGTTGCAAATGAGTCATGTCAGCAAGCTCTTAATAGTCTATTCTGTGAGCTATGATATTGATTGTTTTCCAATCCAACTTCAAGCATTAAAGTTTTATTTAGTTTTAAAATCAATTTATATCAAATTTATTTTCATGGCTATGGATAGATGTTAGTTTGCCTTTCTTGCTTTCTAGTTAAAATAATACCCCACTTTCATGGCTTTATATAGATTTTGTGGTTTTTTCATTTGTTGTGCTTTCTTGGTTTTTCCTATTTTTAGTGTGTCTCATTTTTAGTTTTTTTTGTTCCTTTCATTTCATGGGCATGACTCTATTGCCCAATAGATAAGGGACAGGTATGCAAGGTTTTGAGTCTAGTTTCATGTCTTCATCCTTGATAAGTACTCATCCCCATTCAAAGCCAGTTGTTTACATCACTTTAGGTGTCTCCTTCAAATAAAAAAACTACACCCTCTACTTAGTTTAAAAATCAGAAGTTTTATCTTGTTGACCTTTTTGTTCAATTTGCAAACCAACATTAGAAGCCAATGGAGTTTTATAAATTATCCCCCGCCTGATGCTTCCAAGGACTTGACTTAAGATATTTTGTGTCAATATTTTTTGATGGTTGTTAGTCAACCATCGGTTATCGAAATATCTTTATGGCCAATAAAGTGAATCAAGGCAAGCAAATATGAATAGTAAGGGGACTTGGAAAATTATTGTGAAGTTTGGAAACCTTTATCATTTCTTGACAAGGTTCCCAAAACTTCACTATTCTCATCCTTTCTTTCAAAGCTAAGGATGGTCATTTTTCTAAACATGGTTTGCAAAGGCGAAAAGGGGTGCTAAGCATATACAACATGGTAGAGTATAAATAGGTTTTCATAACCAGTGTGGACTTCAAATTTATTTTGGAAACCCTACTTAGAAATCAATAACCAATGCATTCAATGCCAAATAATGCTTCATTAACAAAGATGTATTTGTGGAGAGAAAAGATACTTGCAGTAATAAAAGTTACATGAAGAAATACATCCATAAATGCCAAATTCATTCACCATGATCATAAAAATGAAAGAGATTATTATAGGAAAATATGAACATGAAGTATAACAGAAGATTGCAAGAATACCCACATTACATAAAGAAGATCAAAAGCCAAAAGGATATATATATATATATATCATAAACATTTTGTGTTACATCACAAAAAAGGAGGGATTTTTCATCACAAGGAGTTTTAAACATAGAGAGTAAAAATGAGGACCCTAATGGCCTCAATGATTTCTTGAATATGCTTAATCTGCATGAGGGAAAAGAGGTTTTCATTAAACTCAACAAAGTGGGCAAATCTCTCCATATTTTTGCGCTCAAGTCTAGAATGTAAAAAGGTGACTGCTTGTCTAGCTCGCTCATTTCGTGGTGCAGAGGCAATGCAAATTGTGTCACCAATTAAACTCACATGTGGATGAACAGATAGACCTCTTAAGTCATCTTCGACACACAGAAAATACCTTGGCCTCACCAAATCCTTAGCAACACACATTCCCCATTCAAAGCTCCCAAAGGTGTGCACGATATTATAAAGGAAAATCTCAAGGATACCAAAGTTATGGAAATACACCTGAGACATGAAGTGCTCACCAATAATCTTCCTAATCACCTCCTCCTCCACATCACTACAGACGAGGAAGATCACTCTAAGTTGGTCTACGACCAACCTACGCACGACATTGCACTCAACACCCTCGATGACAAAAAATTCACTCCTTGCTTCAAAAGCTCCATCGCTCAAAGTGCTTGACATACTTGAAACTGAAACTAGCATTGTGCAAATGAGCTGTGATGAAGTTGATTTATAAAAGGAAAGTTAGAAAAATCCACTTGAGCATAATTAATGCCTAAAGTACATTCAAATTGTCGGGAGCTTAAATAACTTAGCAATGTGATGTGATGGAAATTTAGTAAGTTGGACTAATGAGATCTTTTGTATTTAAAGAACTTGCATAGAAGTAATTGTGGCACACTAGCAACCACTAGGAATGAGAAGTGGTGGATTTTTTGCATGAGTAGGTGCCACAGGGCCTACTCATAGCAAGTGACGATTCATTTTCCCTATCCTATCAATCAAAAATAGCAATGCAATCATAACCACCCCTCAAAAATAGCATTAATGATTGTACTGTTGTAATCAAGGAGGAATCATTTGATTTTTTGGCTAACTATTTATTCGATGAAGTAGTGATTACCATTATTTTCAAGAATCAGTTTTCTTTACAAGAAATTTGAGTTGTAATGTTAAGAAGTTATTTTAAATATGTATAATTTTGACATTGCAAGGGTTTGAAAATTTTGATCCCCTTGCACTATGATGCATGAGTGAGAATCAATCATAATCAAAGGATCAATTCTATAGTTTCATATTTTTTTGTGAATGTTTATTGTCTATGTGCAATAGATTTGTGAATAATGCTAATGTTTATGAATAAGTCTATGAGCTTAGATGAGAATTTTAATATTCCTTCCCTTTGAGGATGTGTTTTTTTTAGACTATACGAATCGGTCGGGTATTTGTCCCCCTATAAACTACAGTGCACTTGGTAAAAAAATTTCACGTGACCGATGTCACTAGTGCGACATGCCCTCTGGTACCATGGGTTTGGGGGGAGACTAGACCTCATGACCACTTGGCTGAAACATGATGCTTTAGCTAATCAAGCTAGGCCCCCCGCCCCTCCCTTTGAGGATGTGTTGTTTTGTGGCATTTTATTCATTTAGTTATAGTGAATGTTATGTCAAGAAAATGAGTCATGTTAGCAAGCTCTTAATAATCTAGTCTATGAGCTACAATATTGATTTTTTTCCAGTCCAACTTCAAGCATTAAAGTTTTCTTTAGTTTTAAAAGCAATTTCTATTGCATATATTTTCATGGCTATGGATAGATGTTAGTTTGCCTTTCCTACCTTGTAGTTAAAAGAATACCCCACTTTCATTATATTTAAAAATCCAAAATTTGTATCAGAAGAGGGAGTTTTACCTCAATTAAAATTCAGAGGAAGATCACCAATGCAATGGTGATCTCTCCAACTATTTTTAATTGATTAGTCCTTATGTGGGTAATACAGAGTCATTTTTAGTTAATTATTTAAAGGACAAATTTGTCAACCAACACTGCCTATACTACTAGTGAATTATTTAATGAGTACAAAAGGCCAATATTTCTACTTATTAATATCTTATTGGATAACAAAGTTATATCCAACCATGACAAAAAAATATTTATATAAATAACAACAAAGGTATGATGTAAAATAAATAATTATACTTAATAATCCTTTTGTGAAATCATTGATATTCATCTACAATACGTAAGATACCATAGTATACCAAGAATGTAATATATTTAAATCTTACAACATTTAAAATACTTGTTAGTGGCACCTCATGTTTATGTGTCTATTTTTTCTTTGTTGTGCTCCATAATTTATGTATTTGACCCTATCCACCCTTTGTTAATAATTGATCTAAAAATTCTTTAGTTAGGTCCCCTATGTTAAGTAATTGTCTAAGGATATTCATTAAAATTATGTTTATCGAATATACTTAGTAAAATTTGTTATAGGATGATTTTATGGTCAATGCCTTGTAATTTGGCTTTTCTTTAGGTGGCTGTAAAGTTTGGGATTTTAAAGTATCTAAAACTATCATTCTTATTGAACCTATCATCCTTGGCATGCTTTCCCCTACAAGTTCAATTTACCACTATAATCCCATTTTCCTTAAAGTTTGAGATTCTAGGTTTGGTCATCCATGTATCCTTTCCTCAACTGCCAAATTTCCTTCCCAAAACATGTCTTCACCTACAAGTTCAATTTCCCCTCTAAGCCGATTTTCCTTGAAATCAAAGATTGGAGATTTGGTCATCCATGTATCATTTCCTCAACTACCAACTTTCCTTCCCAAAATTCCACTTCTCAAATTTCAAGATTTGAGTATCTCATATTGTCAAGCTTGTGGAACCTATCATCCCTAGTATGCCTTCCCCTACAAGTATGGTTTTCCCCTCTAACTCCATTTTCCTTGAAATTTGAGATTTTGAGTTTGGTCATCCGTACATCCTTTCCTCAATTATCAACTTTCCTTCCCAAAATTCCACTTTTAAAACTTTGGGATTTTAGAGTACCTCATATTTTCGTTCTTGTAAAACTTGTCATTCCTAATATTCTTTCCCCTACAAGTATAATTTTCCCCTCTAAGTATATTTTTCTTGAAATCCAAGATTTTGGGTTTGGTCATCCATGCATCCTTTCCTCAATTGCCAACTTTCCTTCCCAAAATTCTAATTTGTAAAATTTGTGATTTTGAAGTCTCTCATGTTGTCATGCCTATCAAACAAGTCATTCCTAGCATGCCTTCCCCTACAAGCCCATTTTCCTTGAAATCTAAGATTCTAGGTTTAGTGATCCATGCATCCTTTCCTCGACTTCCAACTTTTCTTCCCAAATTTCCACTTTGCAAATTTTAGGATTTTGGAGTATCTCATACCTCATTCCAATCAAACCTATCATCCTTGACACATCTTTCCTTCCAATTCATTTTTTTTGGATTTCATAGTTTCTCATATTGTCATGCCTATCAAACCTTTGGGTCGTTTCTCCCCTCTTCCCCCTTTGGCATGTAAAGTCTCAAAACTCTAATGTTCAAAAAAAATTGTACCCACCATCCTCCATGACCTAGGATACCATTAATGGTTTCAAAATAAATATGATTTGATAAGTGAGGATTATCAGAGGCCCCTTGGTACCTTTTTACCACTCTAAAATATGGATAGTGTACAAAATCAAATGGTTGATGATGTAAAGGGCATGGATTCAAGTGTATGGCCATGTGAAGGTGATACAAGAAAACATGTGAGGCATGTACAATTACATATGATCATGGTTATTTCCCCAATATCTCTAGATGGTGTTGAAAGATGTATTTTTGAGATTGTTCAAAAAGGAGGAACAACGAGGAGTAGTTGCAGAACCAACATAGTGATATTCACAAGAAGCCCCTAGTAGGGTATCAATTTTTAGTTCTGGGTAAAGGTATTTTGGTATTGAAATAATATGGGTTCATACTAAACTTGTAATAAACATTTATATCATTTATAAATTAAATTACTAATGGTATATTCAACATTAGTTGAGTGTATCCTTGTGTATGATATATATTTATAGATATGTGTTATTTAGTTGGTCAATGAGATGACTCCAAAATCCTTGCAAATCCTTTGTAAGGTATCTTTTCAGCTAGTAAAGGAAATGAATTGATATCCTCATGGATTAATAAGTAGACTAACTTAATATTCTAAAACTATTTATCTATTTTTAAATGTATGTGTAGAGCCCAACTTACCTGTGCATTTTGAAAGACATTTTTTTGTGGAATCCTGATTAAGGTATCACCTTTCGTTTTAGTTATTATATCTTTTGTATGAACTCAAAAACTATATTACCTAACTATATAAAGGCACCAATTTACTATTGGATCCATCTTTCCATAATATAAACACACTCACAACATATCAATACAAATATATTTTCAGTTTTATCCATTTTAGTGTGTTCTTATTTTCATGTCTGAATATATGTAACAATACAAGGGGTTATCATAAAACACATTCTCAAACACTTATATGGAAAATAATATGTTTAATAAGGTTCTTAACCTTGAGTTTTCAAAACTAGTATATAGGCATGAAGTGACAACTAGAATAGGGGTGCAATATACAATGGGTATGGTTTATGTCAGGGGAAGTATTGTGCTTATGTGGTGATATCTATTGTAGCACCTTAGGGAAACTTCCTTGGTTTAATAGAGCCATAAGTGAAGAAGTTCTTAACCAAATCAATACTTGGTCCCCAATTATCTAACTTGAGTATAGGTTTTGTGGATATTCTTCCTAGGTTTGACACCCTTGGCACTTGGAAATTTTCCAACCTTATGTATTTGTGACCTACAACTTAGATCACCATAACCCATTATAGTTGTACTAAAATATGTGGTGGAATAAAGCCTAAAATAAGAGGACCTCTCACACCTATCACTCAAAAAAATCTAAAATGTCAACAACCAATCAAGGAGACAATTATTTACATGCATCTCCTATAGTAGCTACCTCTCTACAACTTTGGGAGTAGCTCTAATGGTGGATAAGTTATTAAATATTAAAAACCTAGACTATCTATGACTAGTAAAAGCACAAAAAATTAACCCTTTGAATAAATGAGAAACATGTTGTGAAGGAGAATGCATGCAAATTTAATTATACAAAGATTGATTGTGCTCTATCCATCATCATGATAAATTTTATATATTAGAATCTTCCCTTTGAGATCCATGAACATTTGGAATAGTGAAAATTCACTTTATTTCTATTCACTATAAATTTGAATATTAATGCCATGTGAATTCATGTTCAGGGATAAATAAATCATCCAAAAGTTTTGTTAAAATAGTGGCCTAGATATGGAATATCAATCATCTTACTATGCAAAAAATAATTGTGGTAGTGTTGAGCACCAATTTTTTCCTTTCTGAATGTATTCCAATTGCATAAAGAATATTTTTAGGTGCCAATCAATTTAATAAGTTAGTCACAAGGATAAATTAGGTCATTAATGAAGCTTTCGGCTATCTAGGAGGGCATGTGGAAGGAGTGTACTATCCTTAGCATAAAATTTTAGTCATTTTGATGCTCGATGAGCTTTTAAGTTTTGGGAGGAACATAGAACCTTGGAATTTGTCCTTGAGGTTTCAAGTTAGAATGGGGAATTAGAACCTACAATAGACTAGCGGTTATTAAGTCTAAAGATGAAATGAGAACTTGGAACCTAAGGTTAAAATTTTTAAACAAATTTCAAAGTTCTCTTAACACTTTGAAGGTTAAGAGCGAAGAGTAAATTGGAACTAGAACCTAAGGTTTCAAGTTCCAATCAAGGTTTGAAGTCCAAAAAGGGGTGGAAAATGAACACATGTTGGGGAGTGGACTCTAGACAAAATGATGGTTTTGAACATAAATTTATTGATTCTTATTGGGACCTAAGGTCTAAAAGAAAACCAAGAAGTACTTGGTAGGGGAAAAGAGAATGTTGGGAAGTGAACCTGAAGGAACCAAAGAACTAGAGAAAAACTCTAATGTCTAAAACTTTTGAAAACTTGAAAAGCGTAAAATCATGCATGAAAAGTCTAAATATTCCTACATCATCATTTATTTTTGTATTGTCGACCCTTTTGAAAAAACGCAAACCCTTTTGGAATTTTGATAAGTTTATGAACTTATAAACTTGCCAACATTTAAAATCATTCTCCTCTTTTATCTATGTATATATCTATCTATCTTTCTCTCTTGTTCTCTTTCAGTGTATCACACTTTCAACAAAATGAAGAACTCATGAAACCATATCACCTTTTTGGTAAGTTTATAAACTCATGAACTTGGTGAAAATAAGAGCCTTGTGACTTTCTTTGCTTCCTTCTTCAATATTTTGCATTTTTTCTAACTTGGTGAGCCATATTTTACTTTCACACATTTTGTGAACTTAAGGACCATGAATTTTTTTTATAGAGCTCATTAACTAGAAAACTTTGTGAAACTTAAACTCATTTATTTCCTCTTTGTCAAACTTTTAAATTTTTAAGAACTCATGAGCCTTAAGAAATTTTATCAAACTTTCACAAAGTTCATGAACTAATTAACTCTGCAACATCAAAAATTGGTGAATTCTCTTTGTTTTTTGTACTTTACTTATCCTTCCTTTATGACACACTTTCACAGGGTTCACAAACTCACGAACCTTGTGAAATTTATAACCTTAGTGATATTTCACTAAGTTCATAAATCATTGAACTTAGTAATATTGACTTACTTCTTTGTTGGGATTTTTGGAGGTTCACGAACTCACAAACTTCCCAACTTGTGCAAATTGAACACAAAAGGAAAACACTTATACTTTTCCAATTTGTAGTTTGACTATTAAGATGAATGATCAAAGAATAAGGAGGTAAGTAACATAAATGGGAACATTTTGAACATAGAGGACCATTTAAGATCTCTCATATTGGTTATTAGCAATGGAAAAAATATGACTAAGACAAAAATGGAAGGGACTCAAGTAAAAATTGACATTATAGATTTGAGTCCCAACAAGACTATTTTTTATTTTTGCTTTGGCTACCCTTATTTGGGTTGTTTGAACTCATATTGTAACATGATTTTTTAGTAATCAATTATCAATTCAAAAAAAAGAGATGAAAGGTAGTGGGCCAACTTGTGCTCAGATGAAAGTGGAGCCATTGTAATAAAATAAATGCAACAAAGTGTGTAAGTGGAGGCACTAAAAGCAGAGTGGAGACATTGAGCTAGAACTTTAAACTTTAAACTCTATAAAAAACTCAAAAGATGATTAGACTTTGGTTGTGGGGTCTCATTAAGTGTGTCAAAATATGAACAAGAAAGATGTAGAAGATAAAGTAAGCAATTGAATGATAAAATCAACTCAAATTATATGCCTAAGTTGCACCTTTAATTGATCTTAAGAGGTGGTACACCAAAGTTGAGATATCTTGTAAGAGACCTCTCTACACCTCTTGTTGTACACATAATAATTTGTGTGGTTGTGCTCAAGATATGTGATTGATATGTGGATTTCTCTTTAAACTGGTAATATTATTTTTTTCCCACATTTGTTGATAATTTTGTCAAGATGGTTTGATTTATAGATTGACAGAATGATTGATCAAAAATTAAGATTGATCTAAGAGATCACTGATGGAGTATGTTAGCATTTATTATTACATCATGCTAGTAGTTTGGTATTTTTGAAGTTAGTTATTTTAGTAGTTATATTTCTTCTTATTTGAATTTCTCATTGTATAAATTTTGTATTCTTGTATGACTCAAATCACTCATTTTCTTGCTCACTCAATATGGTATTAGAGCGATGTAAACTCTTATGCCTAGGCATTTGAAACCAAGCAATAATTACAATTAATTTGAAGGAAATAATCATAAAATATTAAGGTCTAAGCATGATAAAGGTATGAGGTGATGATAAAGGTTTTTTATTGTTGGGAATTTGATTTTCTCACTGATTAATTTGTCATTGAGTGTGAGAAGTAACCTTACACCAAATTTTTTTTAAAGGAATAGATTCACAATGTCAGTTACTTCATGCCTTTACTTTCCTACCTAAAATATCATTTGAAACCATTTCATGCATAGATTTTGAGGTGTGAGAATAGTATATTGTCAAATCCATGTTTGTTCAAAGGGCATTCAATGGGTGTTGGAAAAACACTGAGAAAATAGATAATTATAGTCAAGGAATAAGAGAATAGATAATTCTAGCATAATAAGTGTGGAAGAGAAGGCCTCACAAGGAGAAGATAGGTCAAGCGGGTGTGAATTTACTTTCTTATAAAATTCTACAAGGCATTCATTTTTTTCTTAGTTGGCCTACAAACTTAGAGACCACCAAAAATGTATAAGGTAAATTTGGAAATATGCCAAGTGTGAAGAAATAAAAGTGTAATTTTCAATTATCTCCCAATCAATTTTTTTAGAAAACCTAATTTATTTGGAAGAAAATGACTATATAATTGAAAATAATTTAAATAAAAAAAAAATATTTAAAAAAAAATCATTTATAATAGCTATTCATTTATAAAATAAATAGTACAATTTAATATAGTTACATTCAATTAAAACTATATTATTATTCAATTGCACTTAAAATATATTATTTTTGGGAAAAACGTTGTTTTACTCTTGCAAGAAATTCATTATTAGTTTTTGAAAACTTATTTAAAATTAAACACTGGTGAGCTATAAGGGTTCTATCTATAGTTATAAGGATCCTAAAAAAATAAAATATAATAGCTATAAATGCACCAAAAATCATGCTTCTAGACTCTCAAATTTTGAGAGGAGCCAGCTATGCTCCTTGGAAAACAAAATTACAAACCCAACTTAAGTTCAAAGACCTTTGGGCATACAACTCAACCTGCACATGCTAGCGTTGATCAAACCAAATTTGGCAAGGCCAATCAAAATCCCAAACTAATCATTTTGTTTAGAGTTTTAGATGAGGTTCAACTTGATATTAAAATAACCACTAGTATCAAAGATTCTTGGGATTGTCTTAAAATAGTTTATGAGATGAAAAAATAGAATCAAATTCTCTATTTGCAATGTGAGTTACACTGCCTACAAATGTAAAATGATGAGAAAGTAGATAAATATTTTAGAAGAATTGCAAAGATTAGGAAATCATTACAAGTGTTAGCGGAATAAGTAACATATGATTCTCGTGTACCCATAGTCCTAAGAGAACCACCTCCTTTGTTTCATGTATGTGTAACTTGTCTCAATGTGGCAAGCAAAACACCCTCTTTTGAAGAGTTGATAAATTTTCTTCAACAAGAAGAAGCAATCCATTATGATACTTTATAATTCCAAGATAATAACACCCTTATAGCAAAGTAGAAGGGAAAATAACTTGAACACTAGAGAGGCCCATTAGGTTCATCAAAACAAAATCAAGAAAAATATTCTACAAAGAAAAATAATTATGTCATTTGTGGAAGAAAGGCACATGACCTTAAGAATTGGTACAATTTATATGCTACTAGTGAATAAATCCACACAAATATTCTTAGGGAGACAAGAAGGAGAATTCCCATTGGTAGAAGAAACCTAATAAGAACATGACAAAGTTGCATATATGATATTTAGATGAAAAATATTTATTATATGCTATAAAAATTAGGGCTTCTACTTCAAAGAGTTGTATCTAGTATATTGATTCTAGTGCATCCAGACATGTGACAAGTGAACAAGAGTGGTTTTGTGATCTCACTCCATCCACCTCTTATGGGAAAGTATTCATTGGTGATGATACATCATATGAAGCTTAGGGAATTTGAGATGTTTCCTTGCCCCTAAAAACTCACAAATGCAAAGTTACTAAGGTGAAATATGTTTTGAGGCTCATAAAGAACCCTCTCTTAGTAATTCAATTACTTTATCACAACTTGAAAGTTGAATTTGATCATCCTAATAAAGAGAAACTTTGTATCATTAGAGATAATTCCAAACATGATGAATTTGTTGCTCATGCTTCAAGGGTCAAAAAAATATTTCAACTTGTTGATGTCACACATGAAGATAAGACCCTTATATTCAAAGCTAATGCATCAACAACTCTTTGTAATTGAATATTTTTCCATCTCAATTTTGGATATCTTCTTGCATTAAGTAAGAGAGAAATGGTGCAAGGGATTCCTCTCATGCAGAAAATAGAAATTATTTTCTTACATCATCTTGCTAGAAAGCAACATCATACTCATTTTCCTACTATAGAAAATAGGCCCTCAATTCCCTTAGAATTGGTTCATGCTTATCTATGTGTACCTACGCCATCCATTCATAAAAATTCTATATATTTTATACTCTTTGTAGATCCAACTATTCTACAAAAATACAGGTCTATTATTTTTCTCATAAATATCAATCATTTGATAAATTCAATAATTTCAAGCCCTTGTAGAAAGGACATCAGATCAATCTCTCAGATCCATTCACTCATATCAAGGGGGGAATTCACAATTAATGAGTTTTTAAACTGCCTTCAAGAACATGGGATCCAAATATAGTTGAACACTACTTATACACCTCAAATAAATGAGGTTGCAAAGAGGTATAATCATACTATTATGAAAATGGTGTGATGTATGTTGAAGGGTGAAAATATTTCTCCTTCATTATGGGTTGAAGTGGTTCATACAATAGTGGAATTTTTTAGTCGATCACCCATGAAAGTTCTTAAAATTATCACACCTAAAGAATATTGAACTAGGAATAATTCGTCTATATCATATTTTGATGTAGGAGCATGTAAGTCCACAAGAAATCCCACATCACCAAAAAATAATCTTTTCATGTTTAATTTTTTGTATTTTTGGTGTAGGTTTGAGATTTAAGAGCATATTATGGAGTTTTTTAAGGAAAAAATATCCATTTATCAATACTTGGCTTTCATTTCAAAATCAAAGGTAATCAAGTTGGTTAATGTGATCGTATTGCAGATTTGAAGGTTTCAGAGATTGAAGGGGTCCACTGGGATGGTAGAGGATACTTGTAGAGTAAATTATTTAAAATTAACTAATTTAATCAAGTTGGGTGCCAATAGAAGTGTGTATAAGGAAAGTGACCTTTGGCATTCTTTTTTGTCTTATTTCAATTTTTGGAGGAAACAACTAGTGATTTTTGGGAAAATAAGTAATGACTCTTAGTTTCCAAATTTAAGGTGAATGAGAATGAATTATTTTATTATTCTATTATTTTTCCAAAGATATCTATGAAAGAAAGGAATTGGATATGGTGCAACAAATTTGATGCCACATTTTAGAAGCAAAAACTATATTTTATTAATAATTTCAAAGGTCAAGTTGATGGAAATAAAAGAGTAGTTTTGGGTGCCACTTTTTGGTGCCACACAAGTGTTTTAAAATATATAAAATGAAGCCTTTAATGGTTTTAATAAGTAGAAAATAAAAATAACAACTTTTAATAAAGGATTTGTAGGTAGCTATATAGGATTTCCTTAAGAAAAGTGTAGGAAATTAGTTTGCCAAGAGGAGAGGAGTAGAGGAAAGAGAAGGAATTTGTAGGTGTATTTATGGAGTTCAAGATGATGGGTTCAATTATTAGCCTATTTTTTGTTGCTTTTATGCATACTTTCAGAAACTTTTAGATATACCTTTCAGACAATACTCCTATGTTATGTTATCTTTTTATGTTTATCATACAACCTTGGACCTAATTCACAGTAATGGAAATATGGTTATAATATAGTATAGCATTGCATAGTTTATATGTGAGTATGCATGAAATGTGGATGGAATTATGTGTCTTTATTATGGTAGTTAGCTTTGTGTATATGTTTTGTTGGATTAAATTCTTGTAGCCCACAAATAACTGTAGCACGTAACAATTGGAAGCTGTAAACCGCAACAAAAGGAAGACTAGGACAATGAAACAAGGGAAGTGCCAGATTAAGCTGAAAGCAATAACTACTATTTGAAGAAAACTGATGGAGTTGAATGTGCATCCTTATGACAAGTTAATAAAGCGCTAGAGAAGAAAAACTTTTTTGTTGATAGGATTTTGAATAACTGTTTGTGTGCTTTACATGCAATTCTGGTTTACAGAGTTCCAGTTCTATTATGATTCTTATTTCTTTTCAGTTATAGTTTAAACAATTCAATCTTAACTATATTCTCTAATATATAGGAGTGGAAGTTAATTATTGTAGTTAGTTGTTACTTGGAATAAACTCCCTCATGCTTGTATATAGCCGGTGGTTGAGTCTTTAGATAAGTTAGTTAATTTCAATATTTTTTATTATCAGTTACTTTTCAAGTTCAGTTATTATCTACAAGACACATTGATTATTTAGGATGGTTTCCATTGAATACAATCTATGAAGAAACTTTTGTGTAAATATTTTATGATGTGTAATGAATGAGTTCAATTTCACATGGATGCATAAAATTTGATATTTAGATTTGGCTCTAGTTAAGTGAGGACAACCACTTGAGCAGGCCACTCAAGGTAACTATTCTTCACTCATTTATAGTTTTTATTTTTATTTTTGTTAAGTAATTATCTCTATTCATCATTGTTTCATAGCTTGCATGAAAGTTAGAATAGAACCTTGTATTTTATTTATTAGTAATGAATTCTCATGAGCATGCATGTAATTTGGTTAACCTATAGTACTTCGGAGGTTAGAGTAAGTTTAATTTCCAATTTGAGTAGTCTTGAGTTGGTACAATAATTCTTTATTAGCACTAGTTCAGTTATAGGTTAAGTTGTAGGTACCCGTAGCCATTGGCTTTGATTTGTTTCTTTCATTGTTATGCAATTCTATAAATTTCCAACAAGTAGAACACCTTGAATAGGATATATTAGGTAGCTTTAGGTCTCTGAAGGTACATACAGTGCAACACCATCACAATTTTACAAACCTTGGGTTGACATTTTAATGTAGTCTTTACAATCTTGAGTGAAATGTTCAACTAGACATACCTTTGAATTGTGTAGGTTCTACCAAGTTTACAATACATTAATTTACACTCTACATTTTTGGCGTTGTTTCCAGGATGGTGCTATCTTCATAGACTTGTTTTTTGAGATTTCATAGTTTACATTTTGTTTTCAGCATTAGGACTATAAAACTTAACCTTTTTCACAACACTATAAGATACAATAACATTTAGTAGTACCGCTACTATATAAAGCCATATTTCATGTATGCGGAGGCAGAGACTCTTTGGGCATGTTCCTTCCCTCTACACACCAAGAAACCATTACAGAAATTGGTGAATCCATTACTCAGAGCGAGGGTAATACTAAAGAATAAATTTCCCTATCACCAACATCTAGTACATAGACAAAGGGGACATACTGAACCATGGGTGATGTAGTGGATGATCTTGAATGACCAACTTTTGACTTTCCAATCACCAATTAGGAAAGGGCTATAGTGTTGAAGAATATTCCTCCTTCAACATTACTAGTCTTTTATGGGTTGGTGACTGAAGACCCAAATACATTTATGTTTGCATTTTATGTCCCATGCAGAAGTTATGACTATAATTTTGATGCTCATAGGCTCAAAATCTTCCCTGTCACTCTAAAATATGTAGCCCTAAGATGGTTTATGGGATTAGGTAAGGATGTTGTTCCTGACTGGAATAACATGAAAATAATTTTCTTGGAGAAATACCAAGATTATTGCAGAGGACTTGATAGGAGGAGAGATGAAATTTTTAGGATGTCACAAAAAGAGGATGAGCCATTAGAATATTATGTGGAGAGATTTCAGTTTTCCTTAAAGAAAAACCCACGAAATAAGTTGTCTGAAGAATCGCTCAAGTTAGTATTTTTGAGGGGATTCAATGAAGACTGTATGGATGCCCTCAATCTTATTAGACAAGGGGATATTTCTCAAATACCATTCGAAGACATCTACAAAGTTTGTAGAAATTATTCTAGGACCTTCACTAAGAGACCAAGAGGAGAGAGGACATCCACTATTGGAAAATCATCTATTGGGGTTTCAAAGATAGAATTAAGCAATTTATTGTCCAACATGAAGGAGGAAATTATCAGTCACTTGGAAAATCAGTTGGACACTCTCCACATCAAGAAGAAGCAAGAGGAAGCTGAAACAATGCTCACTAAATACTGCCCAAGTTGTAGGCAAATAAATATAAATTGTAAATGCAAGAGGGTTCCTAGTATTCAACAAGATAAACTAAGAGACCTGATTTTCAGCCACTTGAAGGAGAGGATTGACAACCATTTTATATAGCTCAAATAAGGCCATGGAAAAAAAGACAAGGTATGCCACAGGACCCTCTTAAATTCAATTCATTCTTTCCCATTGGAAATCAAAAAAAATCTGCTTGGAATTCTTAGCCCTGGCCAACTAACCAAAATCAATGGAAAAACCCTCCACAATGGCCACAACATCAGAAAAATTGGAACCAAAAACAACCAACTCCTTGGTCACAACAAATATTCTAGGATTCCAATTATAATCCCCAATGGCCAAAACATCAGAACCAATGGTAGCAGTAAAACATGAACTATCAACAACCTATGCTTCCTCCTCAACCCCAACAACAAGCTATTATTCCTCCATCAAATCCTACATCCTAGCCACAAAAACCACCACAAATACATGCCTAACCTACACCTAACCCTAACAACAAGCCTATCCAACAAGCTTATACAAACGAAGCTATGAATTACCCTACTTATGGGGTAGAGGTGAGTGATGTCCACCTTGGGTCAAGAAAACTACTTGTTGGACCTTCATCTCCTCAAATCATTGAGATGGAGGATGAGGAACCTCTAGTTGATGCTTTAGATAAAATACCTTTGGAACCTAAATCAAATTAGGGACACCAAACTACATCAAGTTTGAAGCCTCCTTTCCTTGAATGTTTAGCCATTCAAAAGTATCACACACAAGTTGAGGCATACTTGTTGGGTCAACTAAAGGATATGAGAATTAATATTCCATTCATCCAAGCTATTAAATACATCCCCATTTATACCAAAACTGTGAGGTGTGTGTCTTAAGAAACCAATGAGGAAAATAAAGGATCCTAAAATAGTTCATGTCTTAGGAAACCTTGTTGATATCATGTTAGGGAACATCATTGTCCCTAAATACATAGACCCTGGGAGTCTAGTAGTAGACATTAAGATTAATGGGACCCTTATCAATAATACCTTGATAGACTTGGGGGAAAAAATCAATGTCATGACCAAAGAAACAATACAATTACTTCAGTTAGCCAACCTTAGACCTACATAAATTGTTCTACAGTTAGTTAATAGGTCAAAATTCAAGCCTGAAGGAATCATTTAAGATTTAGTTATTGCATTAGATTCTTGGGAATATCTTGTTCACTTTATAGTTTTATAGCCAAAGGTTAACCTTGTAGGGTATCCACTCATCCTAGGCAGACCATGGTTAGATACAACAGATGCATTCATAGGTTGTAGGTCTAGAAATATTATCATATCTAATGGGACAGTGACCAATAAATTGGTCCTCTATCCTCCAGCTCAACCTTATTCTGACCTTGAGCAAACTATTTGGTCCACTTTGGATAAGCAAGACAATTATTCCTTATAGACATTGATGACTATAGAACACAACCCTCTATTGGATGTTCAGGATGAAGATAAACTCATTTCTCGCATAATAAAGAATTATTGTGACAAGAGCTCGCAGCAATAGGATTTCCTCGCATGCCTACAAGACCCCTTGCAAAGTATTATACCTACCAATTCCTTAGAAGAAATATATCAGATCTTTCATTCTTTACTTCCACAACAATGTGTACCAATTATTCCAAGCCTTAACCTCTCATATGTGCAAGAATCCTCAAAGAAATTAGAATTCATGCCAGGAAAAATATTGAACATAAACAATGCATTGACCAAAGAGCAACAAAATTCCCTACACATAATGCTATAGGCACACATAGCAGCATATGCATGGGATTACCATGATATGGAAGGCATAGATCCTGACTTATGTATGTATAAGATCTATATCAATGATGGTTCCTCAGAGACGTATGAACCCTACTTTGAGAGACATAGTCAAAGGTGAACTTCAAAAACTCCTTGATGCAAGATTTATCTACACTATATATGACAATGAATGGGTCTCACCTTTAGTCATTATTCCTAAGAAAGGTGGAAAATGGAGAGTTCTTGTAGATTACATGGAACTAAATATAGCCACTAGGAAGGACCACTTTCCATTGCCCTTTATAGATCAAGTGCTTGACTCTTTAGTTGGGAAGTAATTTTCATTCCTAGATGGTTTTAGTGGTTACAATCAAATAAAAATTGCTCCAAAAGATCAAGACAAAACTACATTCACCCGTCCTTGGGGTACTTATGCCTACTTTGTTCTACCCTTTGGTTTATGCAATGCTCTAGCTACTTTTAAAGGGAAATGCTCAACATATTTTTTGATTATGCTCATGACTATATGGAGATATATATGGATTATTTCACCACATATGGGGAAAATTATGAGGAAGCTCTTAGCAATCTGGAAAAGGTTCTAAAAATATGTAAAGAACATAACCTATCACTCCACAATGGAAAGTGCTTTATGATGATGACATAGGGCATTATTTTAGGGCACTTCATATCTAGTGTAAGGATTCAGGTTGATCCACATAAAATATAAATCAATTTTTCATTGCCTATACTACAAAAGCAAAGAGATATTAGGAGTTTCCTTGGCCATGCAGGCTACTACAAGAGGTTTATTAAAGACTTCAGTAAGATTGTTGCACCATTGTTCATTTCTTTGACTAAGGAAATTGAATTTTATTGGGCAATGGAATGCCAAAATTCCTTTGAAGAGTTGAAGAAAGCCTTGAATCAAGCACCTATTTTGAGGGGGCTAAATTGGACCTTACCCTTTCATATACATATAGATGCTTTAGATTTTGTTATTGGAGCAGTTTTAGGTCAAAAAGAAGGTAACAAAGAGTATGCAATTTACTACATTAGCAAGAATCTTCAAGGAGTAGAGTTGAATTATATTGTTGCAGAAAAGGAGATGCTGACAATAGTGTATGCTATTAAGAAATTCAGGCATTACATTACTGGTTATTCAATTTTTGTCTACACAGACCATACAACTATCCGATATTTGATGAACAAGCCTATAGTTGGGGGTATATTAGTAAGATGGTTGCTACTTCTATAAGAGTTTGACTTTACAGCAGTGGAAAAACTTGGGAAGGCCAATGTAGTGGCAAATTTTCTATCAAGATTGCCAACACAATCAATAGGAGTAGTGGATGATTCATTTCCAAATGAACGCTTATTTTCTCTTAATGTATATATACCCTGGTATGCTAACATTGCAACTATTTAGTGACAAGTCATATTCCACCACACTTTTCTCTAAGAGAAAAGAGACAATTGGTATATAAATATTTTCCATACTCTTAGGTATCAGGCTATATGTTCTACACCAGCCCTGACAACATCATGAGAAGGTGTATAAGGGAAGATGAAATTTATGATATAATGAAGGCTTGCCATGATGAACCATGTGGGGATCATTTTGCAACAAAAAGAACAACATTCAAAATCCTCACAATGGGTTATTATTGGCCAACTTTGCACATGGATTTTGTTAAATACACAAGGAATTGTGATAGGTGTCAAAGAATGGGTAAGCCAACCAAGAGTGATGAAATGCAATTACAACCTCAGTTAACACTAGCTCCCTTTGATAAGTGGGGTCTAGACTTTATTGGACCAATCTCACCTACTTCCAACAATAAGGAATACATTTCAGTTTGTACTAACTATCTAACAAAGTGGGTAGAAGTAAAGGCCTTACAATTTTCCAAATATGGCAATGTGGATAAATTCTTGTATGAGGATAAATTTACTAGGTATGGAGTACCTAGAGAAATAGTCATTGATCAGGGTCCACAGTTTACTTCAGACCTCATCACCAAATTGGTTGAAGAATACCAAATTAGGCACAAAAATTCCACACCTTATCACCCTCAAGCCAATGGCCAGGTGGAGATTACCAATAGAGAAATTAAAAGTATTCTAACCAAGGCAGTGCAGTTACACAAGAAATATTGGGTTGCTAGGTTTCCAAAAGCAATATAAGCATATAGAACAACTTGGAAAACAATAACTAGATTTACACCCTATGAGCTAGTGTATGGAAAAATAGGAGTCCTTCCTTGAGTTTGAATATAAGACATTAAGTATAGCAACAGAGATGGAAATGGATCTAACAACAACTCAAAATGAGAGGTTACATAATTTAAATGGACTGGATGAAATTAGGACATAGGAAATCTATCACATTGAGATAGTATAACAACAAAGGATGAAGTGGCATGATCAATTTACCAAAACAAAATAGTTTAATGTAGGGGATTGGGAATTATTATATGATTCAAGGTACAAATATTTCAAAGGGAAACTCCAATTTAGGTGGTTGGGTCCTTATGAAATCAGTCAAGTCTATCCTAATGGAGCAATCAAGTTACACACCATAGATGCAGTTAGATTCTCTCTTCTGGTTAATGGCCACATATTGAAGCTATATAAGAAACCAATACAAAAAAGATGATTTTATTTTCTCCATGTTTCAGTAGTATGGTGCTTGCAGTGATCCAAATATAGGTTCAGAAACACACAATGATATGTCAACAACACATGACATACCGAGTACTTTAGGTGACCCAATGATTGAGCTACATAACTCAATCCTTGAGATCACTCAGGATAAATTTCTTGTTTTACCTCACATGCACACACAACACAGTTATAATGATGTTTATATTTTCCCTAGAGGGACCTATTTTCTATTTTAATTATTACACATTCAAAAATGGTCTTGTTGTGAAAGGGACCTATAGCATAATAGTTATCAACATTTAGAATAGGTCATGTTGCCAAAGGTACCCGTAGCTTTGTTTGGGGGAGAAAAATTTCAAATCAATTGGCACCACATTAACTATAGTTCATGTGCATTCACCTCAAAATACTCACATGCAATATCCATCTTTTTCATAATAATTACCCCCAACATAATTTTATTATTTCCTGTTGCCCATTCAAATTTCAAATGATTGAGTTGTCACATCACCAGCTATTATCCATCTAATCCATTTCATTAGCTTACATCTACCACCTCACAATTCATTCACCTACAGTTATATTAAATCACATCAAATCATATTCAGGATACATGCTATTCAGTTTAAACATGCGGTGATCAGTTGGTCCCTTCTAGTAGGTATGCAAGGTACACTATCATAATTACCATAGATTTATTTAAGCTTTCATTGCATCTTTCATATTAAATTTTGCATGTGAAATATTCATACCACTAATTTTCATACTTTCTAATCATACCCTTCTTAATCATGAGTTGAAGTGAGGTCACTTCAAACAATAAGTTGGGGGGAGGGTGCAACTCAACTAGTTTTTTTAATTTCGCCACCTAAACCAAATGCAATAGAAAGATATGACATGCAAAACTCTCCTAAAATTACACATACTTTTTGTTGATACTTTCAATTGTTAATTCCCTAATCCTGAGAACTTGAGCTAAATCGAACCCAAAACCTATTTTTTTGAGTTTAACTAAGTTAATACTAAGAAGGGGAGTTGCAGTTATGGTATGGTAGTGAAAGTGCATAAGGAAACATTAGAAAGGAGAAGGGTTTTGAAGGTGGTGGAGTGGAATTGAGTTGAATTTTCAAGGTTAACACATTGAGCAGAGTAAAGAGAGTCATAATGGGAGGTGATGTTATTAGGAGAGATTCATCGGCTCACAAGAAAATATTGAAATATGTAATGGTCTTACCTATATTTCACAAGAGTGGGTTGGCTCAATTATTTCCTAAAAAATAACAAAATTTAACAATAATAAAGCAAGAAGGTTTACAGCTACACTAGAGCATGATGAAGCAATGGTGAAAGGGCTATCAGTTGATACATATGAGGTTGCCATAACACAAGTTTTTGGGTTACCTAGAACTAGAGTAGAGTTTCCAATACGTGCAGATGCAGTTGCAGCCATAGAGGAATTATGTGACCAAGGAGAGAATTTGGACTTATCTTCACAAGGTACAAAGAGTCTCTCTCTTTCATGGTTTTGGAATAATTGTACCTCCTATATTGTTAGATATCTTACCTATGATGGTAGGTAAAATCTTTTGTATACAGTACATTTTAAATTGCTTAGTCACCTTTGACACAATAGGCTGGTAAATGTGCCAAATTTTCTTTATAATATGTTGAAAAGAATGGCATCATAGTATCAAAGGAAACAAAGTGACACTACCTTATTACACCACTGTTTGATTTCCTTATTAGTAAAGAGAAGCTTAAGAATTCAATACCTATAGGTAGACTGGGAAGATTTTAAGAAATGTGATAATATTAATAATTTACTAGAGGCATCGATAGTACCTGAGACTTTAGAGCCACAAGATGAACCTATAAAAGAAAGTCCTCATGTCTCACCTACAAATTCACCTACTCATAGCCAAGGTGAGCATGAGGAGCATAATTTTCCAGAGTCTAGGTCACTAGTAGTGGAGGAAATTCCATCTTCAAAACCACAAAAACCCAAGAGTAGAAGAGGTAGTACATCCACATCATGCACACCTTTTAAAACATAAAATAAAAAGAAGGATTTTCAAAAGAAGAAGAAGGAAATGTTAAAAAGGAGAAAATTACACCTAGGTGTTTAGTCAGATCAAAGAAGCAAGGTGTCATGAGGGGAAGTGTGGAGAAACCCAAGGAAGAGGAAAAAGGCAAAGAACAACAAGAGGAAGATGTCATGTTAGTAGAGACAGACTCTGAATGGAAGGAAAATATCCCTGGTAATGTAAATATACCTATGAAGAGGAAGAAATATGTGTCTAATACTTCTTATTTGGAATCTGAAGATGTGTTTGTTTCTAAGAAAAAACAAAAAAAAACCCTAGATAGTCCTACCTATGAAGACTATGAAGGGGAAGGTAATGAGAAGTTTATGGAAATGAAGAAAATGTATATAGAAGAAAGAAATATTAGGAAGGAACTCCAAGAAGCCTTGGGAAGAATCAAACAATTGGAAGAGTTAGTGCAAAGCTATGAAAAGAAGGACAAGGAAACGGAAACAAAAATACGAGAAATGGAGGAAAAATTACAAACATATGGCCATGGTACTAAACTTGATTTGTTGGCACAAATGGCCATTACTAAGATTAGGGATGGAGAACTAGCAATACCAGATCAGAGACCTCCTCCCATAAGAACTCCAATTTACCATACAACCTTGTCACTCAGTTATTAGCTATGGAGGGTGACTGATGAGTTTGTACAAGAAAAGGAAAAGTGGAAGAAAGAAAAAGAAATTCTGATTGAAGAACATGCTAAGGAGCTGGAAAAGAAAGACAATGAGTTAAGAAGATAAGAAGTCAAGTTAGAAGAAGTGGCAAACAAATTTGCACAGATCATAAGATGCAAACCTCCAAGAAGGACATATGCATTATTTCTGCTAGAAATATTTCTGAGTTTTCAGTTTAGTAGGATAATTAGTAAACAATCAGTTGGGATGAGCATAATTTTTGAGTTTCTTAATGTTTTTGTTGATTCTACACTTGAGGAGAAAGATCAATTGTGTGAATACTATTTACACAATTATGTAGTGTCAGATGAAATAGAATGGAATTCTTTGATATTTGTAGGGGATCTCCAAGTAAGATCACTAGAATCTTATTATGGAAATTAAAAATTCAAGGGAGAAATAATGGAAAAATATGAGAGGGTGAAATCAATTGTTCTCCCATAAGGAAAGAATCTAAAGGCTCTGATACAGTTATAAATGAATGCTTCAAACTCTTGGATCATAAAGGTGTAGGTAGAAAAATCATGAAACTAAGGACAACAGATTACAAAAGAATGCAAACATTAGCTATGGTTTTGGGTCAGCAATGCTATAGTTATATGCAAAGCAAATGGAACAACTTGACCCAAAATATGTAGAGAAAGGAACCTCATTCCATGTATAATTTCACCACCATGCTTCATGGGTACATAGATAAATGAGAATTGGTATTGATATAGGGATTCATTGTGTACCACTCACATTTCACCCACCTATGATACTCTATCTAGTTCCACATTGGACCGAGGAGAAAGGTGAGGAATGTGAGAGAGTTGGAAATATCAAAATGAGGCAACTTGTGTCTTACAAAGGTTTCTACTTAAAATAGATCAAGGGAGTTGATGCTATTATGGACCTCAAGTAGATCACCTTGCAATATAATCTCTACCCCTACACTACAACAAATCCTTGTGATTTGCTCCATACTTTGCTCCATTTTTTGCTTCCACCCACTTTTTTAATGTATTTTTTGCCAATTTTTTGAAAACATCGATGCTATTTATCGAGATGGCACTATTTTTGGCATTTATTTGCACCGATCATGACAAGTCAATGCTAATTTAGGCATTAATTTGCACCAAAATTAGAGCCACCTTTAGTGCCAATATTGGCTTCGAGTGTAGTGCCATCATTAGCACCGCCTTTGGCTCTGAGTTTAGCTTTGAGTTTAGCGCCACTTTTAGCTCTGACTTTAGCTTCAAGTTTAGCTTTGGTTTTAGCGTCAGTTTAGACACCCTTATGTCGAAGAGACTTATTTATATGTCTCATCGACAATGTAAAACAGAAAAATGTCAACAAGATACAGGCATATTAAGGAGAGAATCACTTAGACCACATCGACAAGGTATATCTACAAGTACTCGGTAAAACACAACTCTTGGATATAACAAAGTAATATCAATGATACATTGAGATATCGGTAAGACAAATAAGATTGTCTCATCGACACTCTTCAAATAATGATCAAAAGCATACACCGCTAGACCATCGGGAAGGTGAGCAACATATGTGATAGAGTAGTATACACCACAACCCCACAACAAGAAGCCTTGATCAAGGCATTAGTGCAGTAAATAGCTGAAGGGAAGGGAAAAACATTGCCATATTGCAGTGATAATCACAAGTCTCCCCAACACGGCAGAGTTACACCGATATATAAATAAATACCACCAAAGGAAAATATCAGTGAGATAGTGGCATATCGACAAGAGATATTAACTTGACTCATCGACACCGGCAACCAACATCAAAGGAACATAAGATCTAATGTCGATGAGACATTGAGATATCGGTAGACAAATAAGATTGTCTCATCGACACTCTTCAAGTAATGATCAAAAGCATACACGGTTATACCATCAGGAAGGTGAGCAACATATGCGATAGAGCAGTATACACCACAACCCCATAGCAAGAAGCCTTGAGCAAGGCGGTAGTGTGGTAAACAACAGAAGGGAAGGGAAAAACACAGTCATACCGCACGGGTATAATAAGAGACAATGGTAGTACGGTAATCATGGCATCATTACAATTTATAGCATTAAATGCAACAAATCATGTCAATCACAATCCATTTGAATAAATCATTTAAGGAATCAAGAATATAGCCCGCCAAAATACTTTAAAACTCTAATAAACATACTAAAAATTTCGTCGAAATCTTATTTTCAAGCATAGCCCGCCAGAATGGACTTTTCATTTTAATAAACATACAATAAAACCTTTGTTGAAACCATATTTTCAGGCATAGCCCACCAAAATGGAGAAGTGTTTCAATAAAGAATGACAAAGAATGCTAAGGAGATGTGCATGATAGGAGGCATAGGATTCATTGTTGTTTATCTCATTCCTGCTTTGATCAACAAGGGTTACAATGTTCACGCTACTATTTGTAATCCAGGTATTTAATTGACATATGTTTGTATAATCTCAAATTCCTTCAGATGCTTTTGAAGTATCAATGTATCCTATATAGGGTTTAGAATGACTTCTTTTAATTTTAAAAAGTAAATCAAATGCTTTTGAAGTATTAATGTGTCCTATATAGGGTTTAGAATAATTTCTTTTAATTTAAAAAAATAATATATTTTCCTGTGATTAGATAATGTGGAGATATCCTAAATCTGCCCTAGCACACTGTCCTCTTTCACACTGTGTTCATTACTCCAGCTGCTAGGGTTTTGCATTTGACATCTTTAATATCTTCATGATAGTGGCTTTTAAATAGATCTCATTCTTTGCTTTAATCTTTATCATGGTAACCCTTGAGTTCCATAATCCACCTTCAATATCTTCTAAGAACGTTGCCTTAAGCTAGACTGCATAGTATGCATATAAAGCAAGTCCTTCATACCTACCATTGTTCAAAACCACCACTCACCGCCTTGCTTAAAATTATGCCTCCATAAGCACAATAGCATGTTTTAAAATCATGGTTTCCAGCGATTGACCATTAAGGTCACTACTTTCATCAAGATACAATGAGATTTTTGTCTTCAAACTTAAGGCATTATGCAGGATAACGTTGTGAATTATTTATTGTGTAAAATTTGATTTTCTTGCGCATTTACTGCTTTGCTAACTACCTTTAAGACTGGATATTGCACCATCAGCTGCAATCTCAAACAACTCACTCATTGTCACTTGAAGATTCCTTTCATGAGCATCCTTGTATAAAATCAAACTATGCCCTATAGACTGCCTACTTACTTACTAATATAGGGGACTCATTGTTTCATGGTATTTTGAGTCTACGAAAGGAATTTACTGCTTGACAATAGGTTTGTGAACTTCATACAAATTAAGATTGGTGTAAAAGTCCATCCCCGCAAATGTTGTTTGGTCTAGAATTATAATGGAAAATAAAAAAGCTTGCTAGGAGAATAAAACAGGTTTTCAATTGTCCAAGTACAACATAATATTACTGAAGCATTTCAAAGTTTAGGCCATAAGAATCATCCTTTTTTAAACATGGATTGCAAATAATTCTGAAATTTTAGAAGTCTTGGTCATTAACATTATTGTTTGCTACAATTTCATCCAGTGTATCATTTCCAATGTTCATATGTTCTTTCAAGTATTTAATATTATCATCATCCTCATCTTGACCTGCATCATCTTCATCATCATTGAGATTTGACTGTATACCCTCTATATTGTTACCAGATGTATTTCGATCATCATTTTCTATACCATCCATATTGTTGTCTTCCATAACATCATCTAACTCTGGATTGTTATCTTCTTGTGCCTGAACATAACCATCTTCAACATCATCGTGGATGTCACTTTCTTTGATGTTCTCTTATCCCTCTCTCTCATTTTGTTAGCCATCATTGTTTTGCTAGTATCCACTAATGCATCGTCAGATACATGCCTTAATCTTGGATCATAATGTATGACAAATATCCATTTCGGGTCCAAAATATCTTCATAGAAAAATACCTGCACATGAATGACATACATATATTAGATGTATTTTATAACAATTTTATTGATTAATAAACACATGTATATATTCGCAATAAGCTATGAATTAATAGATTAATGATCACTATCGCTTCTTGTTTGAGTTAAAGAAATACCTACTCACAATGAATTGGTATAACATAAGGCTCCTTATCCTCCGATAGGAACGATGAGGAATCTATAGAAAACAATCCACTATGGGTATCATGTCTTCGTGTACTCTCAAATGCTTCATACCATCTACACTTAAAAATACAACATTTAAAAGAGCGGTAATCCAACTCAATAATTTCTTGTATTTTCCCAACATATTGTAGATTCCCTTCAATTATATTCTTATCTTTTGAGCTTGATCGACTGGATTGCTTGAAGTCAACCATGATGCCACAATCGAAGGATTGTCTCTTTATGTCTACACTTTCTACACGATAATGTTGACCATATGCCCACATTGTTGGATATTTCCTCGCTTGTGAAAGACCATTTATTTCAGTGAAAACAAATATAATGATGAATATTAAAATAGTTAATATTGTCAAAACTGTAAGGAAACAACATTTTGTAAAATTCCAACTGTACCTTTCTTTCACATCCTCTAGACATGTTGATTTCATCTTTTGTTATGTTTGAATTTGTACCTACATCTTCTATTTGATCTTGAATTTGTTCAGTAACCCATTCTAGTGTGCAATCTCTGCCCCATTCCCCAAGCAAATGAGTGGGAAGTGGAGTATTCCTTGGGTTCGATCTCTTAAACTATCTCCTTGATTCTAACACTTCTTCTCTCTTTTTATCGTACAGATCAATCCATTTGTTCATAAAGTCCATGTGGTACATAATGAACTTATCGAGTATAGAACTTTCATCTACACCTATTACATGTCAACATGTTTATTTCAAACTCCAAATGTCATGTTGTTTATTTGACAAATAAATTATAGAGTAATTAATGATTGCAAGAAAAACAACTGCACTAATCATGAATTTACTTACTAATTTCTACTTCAACACCATTAGATTGCAGTTTTTCTCCATCAATAATATTTGATGCTCGTTCTTCATCCCAAATGCGTGGGCCATCTTCAAAATCCTTACCAAGGAATTCACGTAGGAAGAAAAATGCTTCATTCAATACATACCCTTCAACCATGCAACCCTCTAGATGTGCATTTTGTCGTACATATTTTTTAAGAGTTTTCATATACCTCTCAAAGAAAAAAATCCACCTCGTTGATATGACACCCGCCAATTCAATGTCATTGACTAGGTGTATAAGTAAATGGACTTGTAGGGAGCTCCTTCTCAAATACACATACAATTTTTGTTATTTCTTTCTTCCACTTTGGCACTTTAGATTCATGGATCTCCTTGGAGGTCACCCACCGAATATAAGAATAGTAAATTAGTATGAACCTTTATTCATAAATTAAAATGCAATATAATATCTCTATGTCTCTCACACATGAACATTTCATATAACCACATACCTTGTAAATGCTGACAATCGACTTATGGCATTCCTTAAGTCAACTGTAAGACAAGAATCCCCCCTAATTGCCAATGGCATGATATGATATCAAACACATTTATGAAAAGGTCATTAGTAATTTTTTCTCACACAACAAAATATCAAAATAAATTTAGTGCTTAATCAATGTTACCATTAAATGTTAAATGTTGATATATAATACCTTAATTAAATTATGAGAATCATGTGTTTTAAATCCTGTGATATGTCCATCAACTGTAAAAGCTTTAGCTAGTGATGACCCATAGCCAGTAGGTGTCCTTATTGAACGGATGACATTTTTTAGTTGGTCTAGCTCTTTTTTTTTCAAAATCCATGGAGCTACTGCATATGTTTCATTTTCCCTGTTTGGCCATAAATATTTTCTATCAAATTTGGTTCGCGAAAGAGCAATATCTCTCCTCGAAGACAAGGTTTCCTTCTCTTTGCCTAATATATGTCGAAATATAGAATCTGGGACATTTTTTAAGATGTGCATAGGATCTAATAGGTGAGATATTAATGGATCCTTTTAGTAAGGGAGCTCATAAAATATGGATTTCCTTTTCATTCCTTCTAGCATATTAACTACAACTTGTTTTGGATCTTCAATTGAATCACCACAATCAAAAAAATCCTCCCAAGCTTTCAATTTAGCATCTTCATACTTCTTAAGCCAATCACCTAGACCCATAATCATGGGAGGGCCTCTATTTTCAACTTTTTCATCAAATTGATTCTTCAAGCAATTTCTAAACCTATGATCTAGTGGTAGAAAAACCATGTTGTTTGCGTAAATAAATTTGTGCAGATCTTTAGAATACCGCCCTTGAAATTGTTTTGCACATCTTGTACATGCAAATATCCCCTTTGTTTGAAGCCCTACAATTCAATAAGTAATGTTAATAAAATAAAAAATATAGTATAAAACTAAGTATGAAAGTTGGGATGAAAATAAATTATGAGTGTAAATACGTAAATATTTTATCTTACCAGAATAAACACCAAGTCTTGAGAAATCATGAATAGTCCAACGTAGCACACCATACAACATGAATGACCTTTTTGATGGAGGGCGTGATATGTTATACATTCTTATGCCTTTCCATAGGAGTTGCATCTCATCAATAAAAGGCGCAAGATAAACATCCATGTTTTTAACTTTATGTTTACTTGGAATAATGACAGTCGGCATAAGGTGATCCTTTCTAACACTCATCCATGGGGGAATATTGTATACTATCAATCCGACTGGCCAAACACTATAATTTGAGCTCAGGAAAGAGAATGGGAACACTCCATCAATTGCAAGACCAAACCTGATACTACGGGGTTCATCTTTGAATTTTCTTGGCTATTTTTCCTCTATGTTTCATTGCTTTGGAATCGGCCAAAATTCACATGAATCCATCTTTACTCTTGTTCTTTGCATGCCGGTCCATCAATTGTGCTAGTGAATTGCAACGAAACATTCGTTGAAGTCTAGGTATAATTGGCATGTGACATAAAACCTTCTTTAGAATTGTAGGACCTTGTACATTTGTACGATATCTCTTCTCTTTGCATACATGGCATTCTACCTTGTTTTGATATTCATCTCTGTATAAAATGCAATCATTTTTACATGAATGAATTTGCTTATATTCAATCCCCAACTCAACCAACAACAAATGCACTTCTTTGCAAGTTGATGGCAACACATTCTCTTCAGGGAATATTTTAGTTTTTAGTGCCCTGTAAGATTGCAAGAGATTAAATCAATTGAATGTTTGACTTATGATGAACATGTTTGATATGTCAATCTATACTAGGATTGTTTATATATAATATATGGTTTTAAAATCCCCTTAAAGAAATATAAACGAAGTTGATGAATTTTTATGAATTATGTACACCAATTGACAACAAAGTAAGAAATAGATTTCAACTCACTTCAATAGGGTAGTGAATCCTTTTTCTGACCAACCAAATAGTGACTTGATTTCTAATAATATTAATGTGCATGCCATTTTTGAGGTTCTACTTGCACCCGATTTGAACACGGGTGTCTTCACTGCTTTATTGATGGAGTCTTTGATGTTGTTATCATCAAAATTACGTTGGTGGTAATTACCCCTGCTAGCATCGTTACTTTCAACCATATCATCATTACTGTCATCATTGTTTCCATCCCCAAAGAAACCTGTAAGCATTTCATTCAATCCTTCTTCATGCACTGCATTTTCACTATCATCATCATCATCATTAAGGCTAGGTGGCATGTCATTAGTGTATGTGACTCTCATCAGCTCTTCAAATTTATCAGGTGGTAGTGTTCTCTTCAATCTTTCTCTTTTCGCCCTGGTATGGTTTAAAGGATGTTTTGGATCATCTCATCCAAATCTTAATAACCCAGTTGGATCTTGGATATTATTATGTGTTTCATTAAAATCTTCTACCTATCAACAAACACAAACATTATTTAATTTTTGGCAACAATTGGATAAATCATAAATGTATCACTTTCAAAGAAATATAATCAAATATGGCTTAAAAAAAATTTAAAAAAATTGTATGAACATATATACATCAATTGAATAATGGAACATTATTTTATAGACTACCTTTTTTATACAATAATTTAAATAAAACACAATTTTTACAACATAGTTTATAAAACATCAGTCCACACTCATTTATTATTCTTTGGTTTTAATCGATTGTATGAGGCATACTACCAACTAGAATCTCATCACATCTGTAATGTCTTTATACAATCACTCGTTTGAATTATTTATTTCCATGACATACTAAACATCCATGAACAATAATTTTCTCAAAGTATTCATCCCATGTACTATAGTCCAGACCTACCTCTTCTTCAGTGCAATTATTTGTTGTGTCTATAGTATCCATTGTCATATCCTCTTCCACCCACTGTCATCTACTTGATTTAACAATTTTAGGTCCACGTGCACGTACATATCTTCTTCTTTTGCTAGTTGAATGCTCAGGCTCTGCATTTGCTCCAATCTCCATCTAAAATAATCAACAACATGCATTAATTTATGTCAAGATTAGATAATACTTTATAAATTTCAATAATATTGTGAAAAAAGATGGACGTATCACAAAATGCCATCAGATCATTTTTTCCTAAGTTAAGTCAAAATTTGAGTACCTGATGTCTCGCTTCATCTGTTGTGTCTTCATTTGATATGACATGATTTGTTGTCGTGGCCTCGTCTCGCCCCTATAATACACAACATAGTAAATAATGTTTAGTACACCGATTATATCATTTCAACGAGTATTCTATCCAACACAAAACCTCACTTTAGTCATATATTTTATATATTGATATATCCTCTATGTTGTAGCATTTGTGAATTCATAAACACCTTCCTCCTTTGGTTGAGGTTGCTTTCTCTTCTTACCTCTATTGTATCTGCAGATTTCGTTGTCTCATCTATTTCCACCCACTTTCCTCTCAATTATTTAGTATTTTTACACTGTCCATGTCCTCTCTCCATGACCTTCTCTGTGAATAAATATGCTACCACAGAAGCTTTCACCGCACTACCGCCGAGAAGGAAGAAGCAACTTGCGGGACCACGGTAAAAACTACTCTACCACACCGAGCTGATGAAGAAGCCACGGGACAGCAGTGGTCACCGCACTACAGCATGCCTTTAGTAGAAAACTTGCGAGAGTCACCGCAACACCGCTAGGAACAGAAGGAAGACTCATGTGGCACCACAAAATCTTTCACCGCACTACCACCAAGAAGGATGAAGCACCTTGCGGGACCACAGGAAAAACCACTCTACCGCACCAAGCTGATGAAGGAGCCACGAGACAACAGTGGTCATAAAAACAAGGCAGGAGTTGGAATTATTTCCAACACTTTGGATCCTGTGATACACAACAATGAAAATAATCACTATACAACAATGATAGGTACTCAATTAGGCACATTTAGCGCCACCTTAGGCGCCCCAAATAGATTACATTAACATCCAAAATTCAGCTCTAAATTTGGCATTAACTAACATCGACTAAAGCGCCTACTACTGAATCAAAATCAAAAATTTAAAAATTTCCTGCGTGAAGGAAGAAATTAGACGACAAAAAAGGGAAAAACGTCACATGAAGGAAGAGAGTAGGGTGCTACCATCAAGTGATGAGAAATTTGATTTAGTTTGCGACACCATAGGTAAGGTTACAATTTTATTTTTTTTCTTGGTTGAATTTATGATTTTTTACTACTCTTTGTATTGCATTTGAATTCATGATTGTTTACTAGTTCATGGCCTAACCTGTCTAGGCAACCTCTAAATTGTCCCATCATTATAAATTGTAAAACCTTTGAGAAACCAACAAAAAAATTTACCCTACGCATTTGAGCTTTGGCTCAAAATATTATAGCACGAAGTCAGGATGCCTCTGTATTCTTTCCCTAACCTGGGTGTCAAGGAAATAGTGAACTGCTTGGAAAATCTGGGAATTGGGTCGGCCATTGTTGAGCAACTACTGAAAATAAACACAGAAATTGCTTGGTTTTGCCCAGTCACGCCATAGTCACCGATGCCATGACAAATTCGTGCAAGATTGCATTATGAAATATTTTTCATGATAAGGCTATCAACACTAAGCAAACCCAATGAACATATTTTCCCTTGGTTATCAACACTAAGCAAACCCAGCAAACATATCTTCCCACAAAACAAAACTTGCATACCACAAACTGGATGAAAACTTTCATACCTGATAGTGTGTACTTCGTTTTCCTCCTTAGACTGGACAAAAATAATTTACACTAGGTCACCTCAAAATTTCAAGCAATAGAAGGAAGCGAGCATTGTCAGCAGACTCTGGCCACAATGAGGTAATTCATTGTCAATTTATAGATTTGTAAATGTTTCCATTGTTTCTTTGAATTTTACTTTTTACTTTTTTATTTCTAAATTTAAAAGAAGAAATATAATTTAAAAATATATATATATAGGGACATGATATTAACAAAGATAAAGAGGAATTGTAGTTTTTTAGTTTTTTATTTTTAAATATAAAAGAAGAAATATTATTTAAATATATATATAGGGACATGAGACTGGCAAAGATAAAGAGGAATTGGCTTCCATATTGGGGGTAGAGGTAGTGAACATTACCTAGTTGATACATGACCTTGTAAAACATCTTGTAATATTTTACCCTAGGTCATTACATTATCCCACTTATCTCATTTATTCCACTTAATCACCTTCCCAATTAATTAAATAAATCTCATATATTTAATTGATTCCCCTTCACATGTCTCAAAATAATTCAAATTAAATATTTGAATTAATCTCTCACTTTTACCACATTGCAACATGTGTCACATGACTACAACTCTTCACATGCACACATAATTTAAATAATTTTATTATTTAAATTATGATATTCCCACTCACATCCTATATTTAGCCCCATTCATTGTGCGTCATAAGCATCTTTTCTTCCAAAATAAATAAAAGAATCTCAATTATTTCGTCACATCCTAATTTTAGCCTCATGTCATAACCCACTTAATGTGTGTTATAGACACTAAAATCAACTTTTAATCCTAGCCATACACATCACACATTTGAGTTTTAATCTTGGCCATCGAATCATATCAACTCTTTCCTATAAATCAAGTCTTTCACAGGCCATTTGGGAAGGTCTTCTTCTAGTATCCTCACTCTGCCAAAATTTCTCTCAATCTTCTTATCTATCTATCTATTTTTCTTCTATTATCTTCATCTTATCGTTATGCTGCGAAAATGAGCAATCAACAATCAAACCTCCAAAATCTTGCATTCTCATGCGGGTGGAGAAGAGCAATGGAGATAAATCAAATCTAGCTTGGAGATCGGTTTGTTTTGCTTTCTTATTTTGATTTTCATGCTAGTTTGTGCTCTATTGTGCTTGTTAGGGTTTCTTATTATAATTTGTTTATGTATTTTGCTCTAATATTTTTACCCTAATTACATTGGTGAACTCGACGTGAATCCTTTGATCTAGCTTGCTTTTTTGCAGGTTTCATTAACTTTTTGTTGCAGAACTGCCAGTTTTTGGACAAAACTCCAGGTTTTAAAAATTTCATCATATCTTCCGAAAAAGCTACACATTTCTCTACAAGATTTTCATAGAAACTTAAAAATCATCTCAAGGGACTACAATAAAAAAATTGAGGGTTTATCACCATTTTTGTAGGATTTATTGTTATTGTTATTTTATTTTATAAAATTGACTTTCTAGACGCAAATCAATGAATTTGTCAAAAATGTTTACATTTTTGGAAAGCTCATAAAATTTTAATGGGGGTTTGTGTTTTACAGATTTAATTTAGAGGTCAAATACAATGTGAAACAATTTGATCTTTGTTTTCTATAGGTTTTTCATAAATCCGCATTTCTGGGCGCAAAACAGAAAAAATTTCTAACTTCTTTACATTTCCGAAAAGCTCACAAAAAATTAGTAGTTGTATTTTCTTTGATTTTTTATTATTCAAATTAATAACATCTTCAAATAATCGAATCTAATTCGGCTATGTTTAAAACATGTATATGAAATTGCAATTTTCTAATGAACTTATTTTTTTTTTATGGTTGCATTATAATATTATTTTTTTGATTTTGTAGGTGATCATAAGGAGCTTTAGTAGTAGCAATATCAGTCATACACAATAGATTGGAAAGCGAAAACTTTCAGGTGCACTCATTCTATTATCTTTATCTATCATTTAATCAATCAATCTTGTTTGCAAAACACTTCAATTTGGGGCTTTAAAATGAACATCTTGTTTGCAATCACACGTTTAAATTGGGCTTAAAAAAAAAAGAACCATTGTCTTCCCATCACACATTTTGGCTTTGGGTTAAAAAGAACAAGTGTTTGAAGTTTTTTGCACACATTTTTATTTTCTAAAGGGAAATTAACAACGGCAAGTGTGAATCAAGTGTGTGTGTGATCAAAAACACCTCACTTGGTTTGCTTTTGTCAAACCCTTCATAGGAGGCATGCTAGGGTATTTCATCACCCTAGGGATGACCTCAATCAAGGTGTGAATCGAAAGGCACACTTCTTTGGGAATTAAAATCTTGTCACTCTTGGCTAAGCCCCAAAGAACTTTATACTTTTGGGAAGTGAAGGTGAAGGGTGGGTTACCCCTTTCTCCCAGCTATGTGGCAAGATTTTGTTTTCAAATCATCCCTAGTCAACCTTGTACATCCTAGCTTAAGACCTTATTGGCCATACCCACTTGACTAACATTAGACTTGTTGTTGTGTATTCAATTTTTTTTTTAATCATAAAATTTAATCTTGAAAGACAAATTTATCATTGTGTTTGGTGTGTGTGTTCATGAACTTACACATGAGATCTTGTGTTTGATATTTCCCAAGTCAAACTTTCAATAAACATTTTCTACATCATCTAATCTTTCCAAGCCAAATCATCCTAGTCATTCAAGCAATCGCATCATTTTAAATCATCATCGTAATCTTAATCAAATATTTTTCAAAAGTGACACCATGCCAACATTAGAAGACATAGCACAAAATCTCGTTCACATACTTCACATAGCTCAAACAAGCTAATCACCTCTAAACCAGAAAATCATTCAAGGAATCCATGACATGATCCAAAAAATTCAAACAAACCAATCACCTCAAATACAACATCTCATAGCACAAGCCCAATATCTCATAGCCACTTGTCAAACCCAACAAGCACATCATCCTCTATTCATTCAACACCAATCAATTTCACCTCATTCTTATGTGGCATCTCCCTCCATTCTATATCAATCTAATTCATCCACCTATCACAACAATTCCATATCACCTTATCCCACCTCTTTCCATGTCAATACCACATCATCATATCAATTCACTTCGCAACAAGAACTTGTGATTCAAAGTCCACCTTCACGACAAGATCAAAATCCTTTAAGTCTTAATTCCACCTTTGACAAGGGAAATACCAATCTAGCTCATGCATCCTATAAATATATTATACCACCATCTAATCAAAGGCCTATCCTAAAACCACCATGTCCTAGTCCAAATACATTGGTCCCCATACATTCCAAACCAGCGAACCCTTCATTACCCACACCATCATCTAATCCTCCATCAAATCCACCCCCTAAGTTCAAACATTTCAAAAGTAAACCTATGGCATTACCCAAATTTACCCATCCACCTACAAAGGATGTGACCCAAGGGCTACTAGCAAGGAATCAAACATCACCATGTCATCCAACCCATATGTTTGAACCTACCAAAGAGTCTTCAAACACCATGCTCATTCTTACAACCCCATAATGTAGTCTCCCCCTTGAGTCTATTCAAGTGTCTCCCCCATTGAGCCCAAGTCAACCTCCATCATGTCTCCATGTTGTTGACCATCTAGAACATATTGAGCTTATTCAAGAGTCATCCCCTTCCACTTCCATTCAATCAACCCAAGAGTAATATCAAGAGCCTAATCCTAAGCATGTGGAAATATCAAGCCCTAGTCCTAATCAAGATCAAATCACTTTCATCCAACCTATCCATAATCTATATCTTTTCTATGATCAAGATGATATCCATAATGATGAAGATCTTATCCATGAGAAACTTGATCCTATACCCACCCATGAGCAAGATATCCCAAATACACTTTCACCTAGTCCTATCCATGATCCACCAACATCCACTTCCTTTGATGAGACATATGCCTCCCAAGTCAACATAGAAGATCAAACAAATATCTTGGATCTTAGTGAACGCAATGTTAATGAAAATCCCAATGATCCTTCCACATCCACCATCAACTCCATTTCAAATCCATCATATCCACTTGGTCTTTCCACCCCCATTCATGAATTTTCCTCCTTAGAACAACAATCATTATCTTTTGTTGCTTCATTTTCCCCATCCAATAAGGAACTTGTGTCTATTGTTCCACCTACACCTAGTCCTATTGTCCATCACATACTCCAAAATATGAACTACCAAGGTAAAGGTTTAGGCCTTCATGAACAAGGTATTTTGGAGCACATCCATGTCAAAGTCCCTCCATGCTCATTTGGCCTTGGATACTCACCCCAAGGAAAGCAAGCTAAATATGTTGGTAAATCGTCCATCCATCCTAAGTCCTCTTTCCACCATAAATTCTATCATACGCCTAAAACATATGTTGCCATCCCTCCTCCATCATCCTACAAATGTCAAAAGCATGTGACTGTACACCTTCCACCATCAACTTTGCCACCATTGCTTCCAAATCCTAATATCCCTCCATCTAATCTACCTTCGTTACTCCCAACACCTAATATCCACATTATCCAATCCCCTTATCCACCTATCCATAAATCCTCTAAAAATCCTAATCATGACCAATCAATGCACACATTGTCTAAACATGAAGCTTCCACTCATTCCACCATACCCATGGGATTCAAAAGAAAAAAAATTGATGCCTCTATGTATAAAGAAAAAAATATGATGGGTCCTCATGCCCTAGGACAAAAAAAGCAAAGAATCAAAGAAAAATCCATCTAAAAAGAAATATAAGCCCATACCTTCAAAAGAAAAGTCTAAAAAAAAATGGTTTGGGTACCTAAGAAAAAGTAAAACTAGTCAAACGAGGCATCTACATCTCAAAAATCTCAACCATCCACTTCCACCTCACATTCCCACTCTATTAAAGAATCTCATATTCCATCCCACAAGAAAAATAAAAGTCATAAAAATACTAAGTCTATGTGGGTACCTAAAGCACTTCATCACCCATCTCCTAAGAAAACATCTTCATTGCTTCCTACACCTCCTCCACATCAAAATCTTCAACATTTATCACAATGTGTGCAACCATTGGTCATGGTTCCCTTCCATTTCACAACAATTCCACATACCTCCATCTCCTCACCCTTCACTCATTATCCTAAATACCTCCCTCATCACCTTCCTATGGTCCATGCTTTTGGCTAAGCCTCCCATTCATCTCGCCTACATAATCCACATCATAATCTATCAATCCCTTCATAATCCATCATCTACCTACTCCATCTCCCTTTCATGTCATCCCTTACCAACATCTATGAGCATAATGACACTTGACATGGTCCATGCAATAACATCCATCTCTAGTGGGACTATCACCTTTCATGTAACTAGACACTTGAGTCCCTCCTATCCATATTCCCCTTCTATCCAAAAATCTAAAAAATAAAAATAAAATCAAAAAAGAAAAAGAAAAGAGAAATCCCTTCATCCAATGGTGAAAACCTAGTAAACAGGCGCCCTGGATAAGTACCATGATGAAAACCTGGAAAAAAGGCATCATGTGTAGGTTGATCTTCTATGTCACTTACACTTGGGGGCACTTTGTCTCATCTGCACTATCTATCCTATCATGTCATTTCTTATCATATCATTTCCATCCTACTTACCATCTTTATCCATCATACCCATATACTTATCATATTGAGTCATTTCATCCTCTCTTCCTCTTTCTTATCTTGATAAAAATATGGGGCAAAATGTTGAAACATGCTTTGGATATCTTTTGATATACCTCATCCTTCCAAACAAGCCTATCATTATCCTAGTGTCATAAGCTTTGTCATGAAGAATCCTAAGTATTGTCCCTAGAATGGGGTATGTTATTCCTATGCGACATAGTCTTTGGAGATCACATCCTTGCTCTCCTATGATGCATACATCCATTTCATTCATTATGAGCTATCCTTTGTATCCATCCATCTATCACGAGCCTTTTGTCCCTTATCCTATCACCCACCCTTTCATCCATCAATCTCCTCTATCTCCTTGCACCTAGACTTGGTTTTCCCTTGTCATTGGTATCTAGAAAAAAGGCTACCCAAATTGTCATCCATTGACATCTCAAAACATTTCAAAAATCCAAAAAAATCACATAGGCCAAAAATCCAAAAAAAATCAAATATTCCAAAAATCCAAACATTTCGAAAAATTCTAAAAAAAAATCAAAACATTTCAAGAATCCAAGCAATAAAATCAAACCAAATCACTTTAACGCATCAATTCAACTTCTTCAAATCAATTTTTTCATCAAATTATCTAATCACATCACTTCTTCTAATCAAATCCATTCTTCTAATCAATCACATCACTTCTTCTAATCAAACCCATTCTTCTAATCAATCTAATCATTATCATCAAATCAAATCATTTCTTCATCAATCCAATCAATCAAAATCATTCCAAGTAAATTATTCCTCGATTTAATTCAACAATCATCATCCAAATCTTCAAATCAAGCATCTTCAATCCTTCTAAGCAATAATCCAAATGCAAGTCAATCCTTAATCCATACCAATGAAGCTAATCAATCTTGCCAAATTATCCAATCACATCCTTTGGTCTTGATCCTAATCTTGTTGTAAACCCAATCAATCAATCAATCATCCTTGTGTTGATCTAGGGATATATCATTCCCCACAATGACAACACTATCATCATCAATCAATCAATCAATTAATCATTGGTTTACGGCTTGACTGGGGCAATACCTTGTTTGTTTTTGTATCATTTGTGCATGCTTGCTTGTGTGTGTTATCATTTCAATTTACATTTGCATCAAATTTGAATCACTCCTAGCTAATATTCATATCTTGTATCTAGACAAGGTTGTATTATGCTGGGGCATGAGACACATCATCACCTTGGTCCTTATACCTTGGTGCATAACGTCTAGTGCTATATCAAACATATGCATTTCTCACTTTATTGCAGCATAACATGTCATTTTTCTTTTTCATCTACTTCTTATCTTGTATCATTCATCTTATCCCTCCTTTATCATTTCATTCATTTCGAGAGAATATCCGTGTTTATGCAACCCGCCTATCCTCTCGAGGGGGCATCATCATCATTATCATATCTTATATCATCATCCCATTTCTTCATATCTTTTGCATCATCATATTCTTCTATCATCCCTTTCCTTCATTCATCATACTCCTCACTTCTTCAAGTGGTTGGGGCATCATCTTTTTTTCATCTATCCATACCTTAGCTTCTTTGAAATGATGTTACTCGACATAAATCTTACCATCTCGAACATCATCTCAAAAAGGGGCAAAATGTAGACACCCAAAATTGTCCATGTCATAACGTTACCTAGTCGATACATGACCTTGTAAAACATCTTGTAATATTTTACCCTAGGTCATTACATTATCCCACTTATTCCATTTATTCCACTTAATCACCTTCCCAATTAATTAAATAAATCTCATTTATTTAATTAATTCCGTCTTCACATGTCTCAAAATAATTCAAATTAAATATTTGAATTAATCCCTCACTTATTGTCACATTGCAACATGTGTCACATGACTACAACTCTTCACATGCATAAATAATTTAAATAATTTTATTATTTAAATTATGAGATTCCCACTCACATCCTATTTTTACCCCCATTCATTGTGCATCATAGGCATCTTTTCTCTCCAAATAAATAAAAGAATCCTACTTATTTCCTCACATATTAATTTTAGCCTCATGTCATAACCCACTTAATGTGCATCATAGACACTAAAATAGACTTTTAATCCTAGCCATACATATCATAAATTTGACTTTTAATCTTGGCCATCGAATCAAATCAGCCTTCTCCTATAAATCAAGCCTTTCATAGGCCATTTGGAGAATCTTCTTCTAGCATCCTCACTCTGCCAAAATTTCTTTCAATCTTCTTATCTATCTATCTATTTTTCTTCTATTATCTTCATCTTATCGTTATGCTACAAAAATGAGCAATCAACATATCAAATCATTCAATCCTTCAAAATCTTGCATTCTCATGCAGGTGGAGAAAAGCAATGGAGATAAATAAAATCTAGCTTGGAGATCGGTTTGCTTTGCTTTCTTGTTTTTATTTTCATGTTAGTTTGTGCTCTATTGTGCTTGTTAGAGTTTTTCATTATAATTTGTTTATGCATTTTTCTCTAATATTTTTACCCTAACTACAATATCAATGTTGAATGTCAGATTGTTGTAATCAATACAAAGCCTCCATTATGTGTTGCATAAGCTTCAATGTGTGTAAAGGTTGAATTATAATGTGATGATAAATCATAACATGTTCAAGAGATAATTGTGTGCACAGTGTTTTGCTTATGTAAATTCTAGATGATTTGTGAGAATTTAGAAGGCTATTTTATAGATTTTATGTTTTGAGATGAACGATCAAGATTCAATTGAAAAAGATCCTAATCAATGGTTCAAAACTGTTGAGAGGAATTACGTTGGAAGAATCAATGCTTTTAGATTGCATAATCACCGTGATTGATGAAATCAAGTTGAGTATTCAGTGGAATTGAGGAAATAGATTGAGAGGTTAGTGGGATTGGAGAAATAGATGGATAAGTTAGTGGGATTGAAGAATAGATTAATCAATTAGGAAATAGATGAATCAGTTAGCCAATAAGAGTGAGCAATCAGTGGTCATGATTTGCTCAATCATAAAAAGGGGATGAGGGTAATTTTAAATTTGAACATGCAAGTTATGTTTGACTTTAACAAATAAATTTGTATTTGTTTGTTGACCTTTTTTGAACGATGTTTGAATAATTAATTTAGTTATTCATGTTTAGAAAGGGGAAAGTGATTTAATTAAACTTTTAAGTGATAATAACTTAATTGATTTAGGGGAATATGGTATATTAGCAACATAATTAAATAATTGATATTATTTAATTAATCAAGAGGAATAAACTTAGATTTAATGATGATATAGTGAATTAATTAAATAATAAAATATTATTTAATTAATAGAGGAAATTAGGGTTTTTGATGAAAATGATGTGATATGTAATGATATTTAATGATAATGATGTTGATGATGAAAAAATGTCATTCAGGATGTGTGATATATGTTAGGTCATTTTTACATGTCTACATTTTGCCCCTCTTTGAGACAAAGTACCGGTTGCTTTGTTTCAAAGAAATTAATGTTTAAGATCATAATTGAATACAAAAATTATATTCCCCATTGTGGCCCGATGGTCAGCGGAAAGATAGTATGACGCTAGGCTGCCCCCACGAGAGGTTGGCTATAAATAGTTATTTTTTGGTCAGGCTCGCAACTATGTTTCATTATAGTTCAAATGTGTAGAGGACAAAAAAAATAGACCATAGGGCCTTCGTTTATAGTTCATATGTTCCTAGGAGCTCCTATTTTTTGCCTAGGAGTGTTTCCAAGGTAAAAAATCAGGGTCTAGGGGGTTTAAATGGTAAATTAGGTTGAAATTACCCCTCATTTGCACTCCTTGATTTGAAAATTTCTTGCCTCTAGACATTTTGTGAGATTTTCCTCTACAAATAATGATTCATGATGCCTCAAGTCTTGAGAGTTCCTCATAGGTCAGAGTCAATTAGAGTATACCGACGACTAGCTAGTGTAGGGACTACAGTATGTATGCCTTTAATTTTTTCTTTCGTCTTTTTTTGTCTTCACAATTAATTTTCAAACTCAATTTTAGGCAATAGTGAACTTTTAGCAATTTTTTTCGCTATTGGTGTGATAATGGCACTATTGACATTTGAAAAAGGTTGCTATTGACAATTTTAGTCGCTATTGATAATTTTTGGCGCTATTGATTAAAAAATGTGTGCTATTGCCAAAATTTAGTACTTTTACAAATATGAGCGTTATTGATAATTTTGGGCCCTATTGACAAAAGTGCTCACTATTGCCTAAAAAATGTTTGCTTTTGCTTCAAAACAACTAATTTGCATCCCAAAATTCTTGACGATGTGTGTTGAATGGTTACAGGTTGTTCTTAAGTTGTTGTCTATGCGAGAGTGACGCCCTCAATTGATGAATAGGTTGACTGATTTTGATGATACACAGAGAGAATTTCTTGATTCCATGGGTTTGTGTTATATCGCTCACTTGTCA
>CM021108.1:397452792-397488935 GCA_007115665.2 Sequoiadendron giganteum
ATAATAGTCTTCAAAATTGGCCACTAGTTCAAGTTCATTTTGCTTTCATAATACTTTATACCCATGGAGTTCAGCCATTCCTCGATCTTCTTCAGCCATTCCTTGATGCCATCAAGTGAAGATTGAGGAATGGCATACATGCGGAGTACATCCCGCATTAAGTCTTTGAAAACAATAGCCATATCAAATGCCTTTTTCCCAAGTCCTACTCTCTCAAGGTTAACAATTCTCAATCTCACTAATAGCAATTACTAAGAAACGTAATTCCACCAACTCTACCAAACCGTTTACCGTAGGAACAATAAAAGCAGAGGCTTTGAAAGGAACTCCATGAAAACCAATCTCTCTAAATGGTATATCAAACTCTAGTTCAAAATCTTTTAGATGAGGCTACTCCAATAGCTCTCTTACTCACTTGACAAATCCTTGAAACTCTGACTTCTTAACATTCAAAAGATAAATGGAATGTCCTCAACACCCAGTAGAGCTATCCAAAAAAGATAACTAAAAACACAAACGTGCTCCCGCACACAATGGCCTAATGGCTAGTTGTCGTAGAAGTCAAACTACCGAAGTAACAACACTAATCGAGTTAACATATATGCATCATTTGCATAAACAGCTGAAATGTGTAACAAATGCTAATCAATACATTGAATTTTGAGATTCATTGAAATAATAAAAAAACATGTTTTGGGGAAATATCAGCAACGTGGGGGAAGAAAGCATTAACCCTAATAAAATCATTTTCTATTGTTCTTGATACACCATCTATAAGTTTTCCTTGGATGACAGTACTGAATTTCTATATGTTGTACCCCTTAAATGTTCTACATGTTACAAATTTGGAATAACAATGCACAACTTTGTATCGAGTCCAAAGACCAAGGCATTCTGAATAAGGGTAGCCAAACTTGATAAGGATGCAATCACTATTACACGTATTGACAATCTAGAATAGTCATGTAAAGACAACTGCCTGTGAAAACCATAATCAATCAAATTATGCACATTCAAATCTAAGTTTGAAAGCTTGCATTTCAGTCCATGCATCTAAGTCCTTGTTGAAGATTGAGTGTATCAACAAGAAAGCTAGAATATCTCTCCTTAAACCATAACTAGTTTTAAAGTGCAGTATTTCCAAATTCAAATCCACTTCTCAGCTAAGGAAAGGAGGTAGGATTGTCAGGTGCTACCTCAAACAGAGAAGGCCATAGAAAACATTGAAATAGAAGATCCAATAAGTGAGATGACATAGTTGTAGACCATAGATAATCAAAATTCTTGTAATGCACATATGCTTGTGATACAAACAAAAGGTGCTTACACATTGGTTGAATATATCCTCATCACAATGACTAGAAAGAAATTCAAAATTCGTAAGTAAACTCTGATAGTCAAGAAAAATAGTCATAAAAATTGGAAGTAAACTTTGGTAGACATGTAGGTGAACTTAATTCATCTGACTTTATGCCTCTTGGCAAACATCAGGATCTCCCCTCCTAAATTTTGGACCACATCCATTACCTCCACATAAAACTAGACATCCCTGGTCTTCTTGGTTCCCACGCCATGATATGGCTATGCAAATGAAAATGAAGAAAAGTAATCATCTCCTTCTCCATTGGCTGGAAGAATGAATGCTTAATGTTTTGATACATGATATCAGCTCTCTCTTCTGCTCTCATGGTTGAATACCAAAATCCATTATGGTGGGCCTCCAAAGTTCCAGTCATCTTTCATCCTCTTCCACCAAATGTTGGTATGATCTACACATCTTCCAACCTAATTGGCTTTGTTATTGAAAACTGAAGTTTCTCCTAAGTCACCAATGTATCTCTCTTTGCCTTTTCAGACTTTTTCATTGCTACAGATCATCTCTGGGATTTAATCATTTGTACCACATGGTTCATGTGCTTTATAGCCTTTCATCTAAAGGAAATTTCCTTAACTTAAATACTGCTACGGAATTTTAATGTTTCCATTGTAGTTGGCATTAAAGTCGGTACCTGCAACATTGAAAATTATCCTTATATAAGAATTCCCTCCATCTTGTTGGCTCATTACACTCCAATGCCTTGTCGAAAATTTTGGCCACTTTGTCTTTAACACGAATGATGTGCAAATGCCTTGATTTGATTTCCTCCAAGGAAAACTTAATGAACTTCATATCAGCAATGGAAATGCAACATACATCTTCTCCTCTAGGCACAACATAAATCAAATTTTCAACATGCTGATGCAATTCATCAAGCTATAACAAAACTTGAATTCCATTTTTAGCAGTTTGTGAGCTTGAACTGCAATCTTCATATGTTGGCTGAGATGTTGTAGGACAACTTTGATGGAAAAAGATTTCAAAAATCATTTGAGCTACACTTCCCAACTTGTCTCACATGTGATGGACACTCTTCATCATTCCATCCATAGTGCCTTCCAATTCCTTAGCTTTTTGCCCTAGCTTGTTTTCAGGTGAAGAGAAATCTACCTTATGACTACTAGAAACATCTCTTTCCACATTATTTTCTACACATGATTCAAGGGAGTCGATCAAATCAACTTTGTAGTGGGAAGAGACTTCAACTTCCTCTTTCTCTTGACTTTCAAACCAGCATTCTCCCAAATTGTGAAAAGGCAATTCACTGGTTGAACACATATCTTCTACCAACCGAACTTCTCCTTCATTTGGATCTGCACTTATGATTTCATCATGCAACTCCATGTCAACTCTTGTTTCTAGAAGTTCTTCTCTTGGATTTTCAACTTGAGGCTCCTTAACACCCGTTGACTCATTGTTACACTCTACTGTAAAATAAATGGAAACTCCTTGAACATTTGCTATGAATTCGAAGGGATTCCAACCTTCATCCTCCTCTTCAGCTTTGGAAATCTCCTTTTTGTCCTCAACAGTCTTCTTAAAAAATTGCATAAATTTTTCTTCACATTCACTGAAAATTTCTTTGACTAACAAATCAGCAGTAGGAGAAATCTGTTCTTCACGTTCATAGGCATTCTTGAGAAGGGATTGAACACTTTCAGGAAGAGTATCAACTTCTTTCATGGTGTCAATTAGAACACTTTTAACAGCTGCAAACACCCCCTCTTCTTGCTCACTCCAAGTCGAAGTGAATAGATAATCAAACAAATGGTAAATCTGATTTTCCATCCCCAATTCTATCAGAAGGATGCAAGTTCTTATTTATGAAAATGTCTTCAGGACAGCAGCTCTTCTTGGAAACAAAACACTCCTAGTTTCATCCATATCTTGAAAACTCTCCACAATCATACTTAATATGGTCTTCATAGTTTCTTCATCATAGGGTAATTGTGGCTCCACAATTCTTATCACTTCCATGAAACAAGAAGAAATCAGCAACTTAGTTTCTTCATCTGGCAGCCTCAACCAATAGGGCTGATTCAAAACATTAACTGCAGGAGTTAATGCCAATTGCATTTCATTTCAAAGTGATGGCTTCACTTGTCTCAAACATTGTTCTAAAAAATAAAGAATATTCTCTTCATGAAGAATATTCTCTTCATTTCCTCTTGACTGAAATTCTTTGCCAAGTCTCTTTCCAACCAAAAAGAGAGTCTCTGCCAACTTCCTCTCTTCTTCATTAGCCATACCTTAATTTGATAAGACAAGGTTTCGTAAACCTCTGAAAAGGTGTCAACTTCAAAAACTCTGAAGCTGAAACTAAACTCTGTTCTGCTCTTTGATGTAGTATCGGTCTTCTTTGACTCTCATCTGATAACTGTAGTGCTAAAACTCATAGGATGGTAGGAAAATAGGCTCCGATACCACTGAAATATATTCTCTCAATCTTTTTGATTTTTAAATGAACATTTACAATGTAACCAAGCACACATTAAGATTAGCATAACCCAAAGTTGTAAATAGAAAGAACTCTAACCAAGAATGCACCCTAAAACAACTTAAGGAGGAGGGGCGAGCATATGGTCAGAGGATCCCTAGGATCTACTAAATCAAATATTATAATGATTACACTGAAAGAGAGAGAATAAATTTGACACCAAGAATGTGCACTCAAGATCCTTTAACAGGCGAGGTGCTAACATATGGTGGAGTACTAATGTTGAAATTGAAATGAAATAGGCGGATAACCAGCCATGAGAAACTTTCCACACTACCACCAAACAGTGGGGGGAAAAAGATTACAATTCAAAACTAATTCATCCATTACGGTAGGCATCCACTCAACAATAGGAATTCTCCACTTCACAGTGGGTGAGAAAGAGAGATACAAATGTTTATTCTCCACACTGGCGGTAAACCAGCCAAGGGTTAAAGTGGTTGCATTAGGAAATCACAAGTAAATGTAGTAAGAACAATGACTGGATTAGTACTACTAAATCTTAGCCTTTCAATGAAATAAATTTGCATTTTCCATGTGTTACAATAATATAATCAATGCAAACTCCCGAAGAATGTTTATTACAATATATAATCTTCTCAATCACCAAGGTATAAGCCAAAATCTGAATGTTTAACAATCTAATATGCATAAATAGCAGACTGAAAATGTCAATCCAGCAAACATGTAAATCAAATGAAATGCTCATAAATCTTCAAATATACCTCTGAATGATGTAAAATAAACTGCAGAAGTATTCTAAGAGGTAGGCACCCAATCTCCAACCCACAAACTGCATTAAAGCTTAGAGAATGATTAGGCATGAATCCCAAGGTAGTCCCAACATGGTACGGCCTTCTTGAGGGGCGATTTTCTACTTAAAAATCAAAAACAACAAACTAAAATCTGCAAACTTCAAGGTGGGGTCGCCTCAAGCATAGAATCATGATGAACAAATACCCATAATCAAATTAGCATTACCCTTAAAGTTGTTAATGATTGTCACCTACAACCATGACTGAATCAGCAACAGTAAAATCTAGAAATAACATCTGAATCTTCACATTGAGGCTCAATGTGCACTTCTGAATGAAGCACACTCTCAATCCATCATCTAGGGAACCATAGTTTCAGGCCCGAAGAGTGGAATAGAATTGCTAAGCTTTCCCTTAGCTGGATTATGGATTTCAAACCAGCAGCATAACTTTGCTTTCCAAAACATAACATAATCAGCTCTCCACAATGCAGCGATATATAAGTTCCAATGGGAAAATGGAACACTTTGAATTCCAAGAAGTTGAATCACTTCAACTTCCCAAGGGACGCTCTTCAACCATTCACTTTATTGTGAAATAATAAAACATTATTTCCCCTCCCTTTAGGCATCCATTTCTATTTGCAACAATAAAGCATTTTAATAAATCATTAAATGCTCAACATAACCCCTCAAAGTCCCCTCTTTAAAACAACATGAAGTTATCACTCCTAGGCATGGGGGTACAACTTAAAAACATGAAATTGACTAAGTATAACACTTAGTCCAAGGAGATAACCAAAACCAATGCCAATACTGAAACTGAAGGATTACCACAAATAGCATGATGACCTGAGTTGAACTGCAGATGATGATACTGCCAAAATTAGACTTACTAAAAATAGCCACTGCAAAAAATAGTAAATTCATTTCAACTCAACAGAAAGCCAAATTGATCGGCCACACTGAACTGCAAAAGATTGAGTTGTTGTTAGAGTGATACTGCTATAAATATACTTACCAAAAATAGCATATTGCTATAAATAGTAAGTTTGCCAAAACCACATCTGTATGCCAACTGAGCAGTATCATGACTTACTATAAATAGTAAGTGTTTCCAAATATCTTTTAAGCACAAACCGGGCAACCATCATGACTTACTATAAATAGTAAGTGCCCGGAAAGGATGTCAGATTTAGATGCATGTCACATCACCCTAGAGATCTCTGAAAACCCAAAAAACTCCACTAGACATGCGTCAGAAAAACACACATGCAAGCCCTCAAAATTGCATTTGAAACCTCCTATAAAATAGGAAATCCTAATTTCCCATTCTGCTTAGCCTACGAGTTTCTCGAAATAGGCTAAATCCAATTGTAGAGCGTAGGGCTAAATCAGGGACATTACAGTCCACCCTTCCCAAAATTGTTTGTCCTCAAGCAATGCCACCACACTCCAAGAAAACTATTTGATCCATACTATGCCAAGTAGGATCCTGGGGTCCCAAATCCATCTCTGAGAGGACCCACCCTGCTAATGTTGCATCACTCTGATCACACAAGAATAACCAACACTCCAAATCTGCGCTAACCCTCCTTGTAACCCCAAAGAGTCACCATATCTAAGACCCAAACTGATAGACCTGGAAGAACTAATGTAAAAAAAACCTTGCAGCATCTCATGTCCCAAAAACTCTGAGGAGTCAAAAACAACAAGACCACAATCTAACACATTCCTAAGCAATAAGGCAAATAATTTTCTCAATTCAAAAGCATGCTCCATATCATAACTCCTCATAGCACCAAGCAGAGCCACGACAACATATGTGACTCTTGCAACACTTCTTGCAAAGGAAAGAGCAACACCTTGCAAGAGATCCCTCATCACATCCTCAAAATTCTATGAAGATGTATATTGCCTATTTTGAAAAAAATTGATATAACTGAGATGACTCCATGAAAAACTTATAAATTTCACCCCATGAGTCTCCAATTGGTGGACCAAATCAGTTTCTAACTTATTTCCCCAAACACTAGTAGAGGAGAAAACACAAAGAAAGCCACAGTTGAACATCAGAGAACATCCCATACATGAATTATGGTTGTACTATAACAATCCTTTCCTCATTCGAGGCTCAAAATCAGTCCTAGTAGTATACTGGAAGGTCAGAAAATGGAAACACCAACCAACTAACAGGTCTGATTTAGACAATTTGAAATCTGATTTATAAAAATCAGCATCCCCAACAATAAGCAGCAGCTGCAACAAAATAATCTCTCATTAAAATTGGCATAGCTACTCATGAACAAGGCTAGTGGCTTCTCCAATAAAGGTCCTAATGCCACCACAAACCATCTTCCAATCATATTTCCATCCCAGAACACCAATTTATGATCAAAAATAAAAATCCAATAACAAGAAAAGAAGGTAGCAGCAATCAAAGAACTGAAATTTTTACACTTATCCCTCCAATCAATCTTCTTTTTATGCTTACCATTCTTCATTAAAAAATACTTGAGATCCCAAATACTAACTTTCACTTGGAGACAAGTCCCAACACAAGAGTTGATGATCTCAACAACATTTTGAAAACAATATGTTGGTTTATCCCTTTTAGAATTTTCAATATTATCTTTTTGCCAAGTAATGCCGGGATCCCATACTATCAACAATGCAGTACCATTTCTTAAACGGAGAATTGTTCTCACATGAATCACCTGATTCTCTCGTTCCATCTGGATAAACACATCTTGAAACTCCAAGAAGTAATCAACAAACCTATGTTCGTTGAAGAAATGGAACCCAAAATCTTCTATCATATATTGGCGGAAAGATTCCATGAACCCTTCATCAAAAACAATTCTGAAATCTATCACTCTAAGAGAAGGTGGTGATGAACTAAAATCTAACAAGAGTCTCACAACCATCCTCATCAAAAAATAAATAAGATCTTCATCATCATGACCATCAACTCTTTGTTTATGAACAATAAGAATGTCCTCATTTCATTGTGTTCCAAGAGTTACCAATTCTTGTTGAGTGGGTGCACTAGGAGCAGCAAAAGATTCAACTTCATGCAACTCACGTATCAACTCTCCAATGCTGGAAGACAAACTCAAATTTCCTCCTTCAGTAATCTCTGAAGCGATTCCTTCATCAGTATCAAAGGGAGGATTTACATAAACCTTATTAGCATTTTCTTCATACAACAAATTGTCAAAATCCTGAAAAACATGTTGATGAGAATTCGAATACTTCAATTTCTCAGGACAGCATTCCAAATCATATGTTTCTTGTATGAGATCAAGCTCATCAAAAATTACCTGAACCTCCTCAGCTCTTCTTTTGTTTTCTTTCTCCCATGAATAATGTATAGCAAAAATCTAATTCTCTGCTTCAATTAGAGTCTCATGCACTTCTTGCAACTTGGCTTTGCTGAGCTCGTTACACTCCAATGCCTTGTCAGCAATTTTGGCCACTTTGTCTTTAACACGAATGATGTGCAAAAGACTTGATTTGATTTCCTCCAAGGAAAACTTAATGAACTTCATATCAGCAATGGAAATGCAACATACATCTTCTCCTCTAGGCACAACATAAATCAAATTTTCAACATGTTATGCAATTCATCAAGCTATAACAAAACTTGAATTCCATTTTCAACAGTTTGTGAGCTTGAACTGCAATCTTCATATGTTGGCTGAGATGTTGTAGGACAACTTTGATGGAAAAAGATTTCAAAAATCATTTGAGCTACACTTCCCAACTTGTCTCACATGTGATGGACACTCTTCATCATTCCATCCATAGTGCCTTCCAATTCCTTAGCTTTTTGCCTTAGCTTGTTTTCAGGTGAAGAGAAATTTTCCTTATGACTACTAAAAACATCTCTTTCCACATTATTTTCTACACATGATTCAAGGGAGTCGGTCAAATCAACTTTGTAGTGGGAAGAGACTTCAACTTCCTCTTTCTCTTGACTTTCAAACCAGCATTCTCCCAAATTGTGAAAAGGCAATTCGTTGGTTGAACACATATCTTCTACCAATCAAACTTCTCCTTCATTTGGATCTGCACTTATGATTTCATCATGCAACTCCATGTCAACTCTTGTTTCTAGAAGTTCTTCTCTTGGATTTTCAACTTGAGGCTCCTTAACACCCATTGACTCATTGTTCTCTACTGTAGAATAAATGGAAACTCCTTGAACATTTGCTATGAATTCGGAGGGATTCCAACTTTCATCCTCCTCTTCAGCTTCAGAATTCTCCTCTTTGTCCTCAACAGTCTTCTTAAAAAATGGCATAAATTTTTCTTCACATTCACTGAAAATTTCTTTGACTAACAAATCAGTAGTAGGAGAAATCTTCTCTTCACGTTCATAGGCATTCTTGAGAAGGGATTGAACACTTTCAGGAAGAGTATCCACTTCTTTGATGGTGTCAATTACAACATTTTTAACAGATGCAAACACCCCCTCTTTCTGCTCACTCCAAGTCGAAGTGAATAGATAATCAAACAAATGGTAAATCTGATTTTCCATCCCCAATTCTATCAAAAGGATGCAAGTTCTTATTTATGAAAATTTCTTCAGGACAGCAGCTCTTCTTGGAAACAAAACACTCCTAGTTTCATCCATATCTTGAAAACTCTCCACAATCATACTTAATATGGTCTTCATAGTTTTTTCATCATAGGGTAATTGTGGCTCCACAATTCTTATCATTTTCATGAAACAAGAAAAAATCAGCAGCTTAGTTTCTTCATCTGGATGCCTCAACCAATAGGGCTGATTCAAAACATTAACTGCAAGAGTTAATGCCAACTGCATTTCCTTTGAAAGTTATGGCTTCACTTGTCTCAGACATTATTCTAACAAATGAAGAATATTCTCTTCATTTCCTCTTGACTGAAATTCTTTGCCAAGTCTCTTTCCAACCAAAAAGAGAGTCTCTGCCAACTTCCTCTCTTCTTCATTAGCCATACCTTAATTTGACAAGACAAGGTTTCACAAACCTCTGAAAAGGTGTCAAATTGAAAACTTCTGAAGCTGAAACTAAACTCTGTTCTGCTCTTTGATGTAGTATCGATCTTCTCTGACTCTCATCTGATAATTGTAGCGCTGAAACTCACAGGATGGCAGGAAAACAGGCTCTGATACCACTGAAATATACTCTCTTAATCTTTTTTATTTTTAAATGAATATTTACAATGTAACCAAGCACCTGTTAAGATTAGCATAACCCAAAGCTATAAATAGAAAGAACTCTAACCAAGAATGCGCCCTAAAACCACTTAAGGAGGAGGGTCAAGCATATGGTTAGAGGATCCCTAGGATCTACTTAATCAAATATTATAATGATTACACTGAAAGAGAGAGAATAAATTCGACACCAAGAATGTGTATTCAAGATCCTTTGACAGGCGAGGTGCTAACATATGGTGGAGTACTAATGCTGAAATTGAAATGAAATAGGCGGATAACCAGCCATGAGAAACTTTCCACACTACCACCAAATAGTGGGGGCGAAAAGATTACAATTCAAAACTAATTCATCCGCTGCGGCAGGCATCCACTCAACAGTGGGAATTCTCCACTTGATAGTGGGTGAGAAAGAGAGATACAAATGTTTATTCTCCACACTGGCGGTAAACCAACCAGGGGTTAAAGTGTTTGCATTAGAAAATCACAAGTAAATGTAGTAAGAATAATGATTGGATTAGTACTACTAAATCTCAACCTTACAATGAAATAAATCTGCATTTTCCATGTGTTACAATAATATAATCAATGCAAACTCCTGAAGAATGTTTATTACAATATATAATCTTCTCAATCACCAAGGTATAAGCCAAAATCTGAATGTTTAACAATCTGATATGCATAAACAGCATACTGAAAATGTCAATCAGCAAACATGTAAATCAAATGAAATGCTCATAAATCTTCAAATATACCTCTGAATGATGTAAAATAAACTGCAGAAGTATTCTAAGAGGTAGGCACCCAATCTCCAACCCACAAACTGCATTAAAGCTTAGAGAATGATTAGGCACGAATCCCAAGGTAGTCCCAACATGGTACGGCCTTCTTGAGGGGTGATTTTCTACTTAAAAATCAGAAACAGCAAACTAAAATCTGCAAACTTCAAGGTGGGGTCGCCTCAAGCATAGAATCATGATGAACAAATACCCATAATCAAATTAGCATTACCCTTAAAGTTGTTAATGATTTTCACCTACAGCCATGACTGAATCAGCAACAATAAAATCTGGAAATAACATTTGAATCTTCACATTGAGGCTCAATGTGCACTTCTGAATGAAGCACACTCTAAATCCATCATCTAGGGAACCATAGTTTTAGGCCCAAAGAGTGGGATAGAATTGCTAAGCTTTCCCTTAGCCAGATTTTGGATTTCAAACCAGCAGCATAACTTTGCTTTCCAAAACATAACATAATCAGCTCTCCACAATGCAGCAATATATAAGTTCCAATGGGAAAATGGAACACTTTGAATTCCAAGAAGTTGAATCACTTCAACTTCCCAAGGGACGCTCTTCAACCATTCACTTTATTGTGAAATAATAAAACATTATTTCCCCTCCCTTTAGGTATCCATTTCTATTTGCAACAATAAAGCATTTTAATAAATCATTAAATGCTCAACATGACCCCTCAAAGTCCCCTCTTTAAAACAACATGAAGTTATCACTCCTAGGCATGGGGGTACAACTTAAAAACATGAAATTGACTAAGTATAACACTTAGTCCAAGGAGATAACCAAAACCAATGCCAACACTGAAACTGAAGGATTACCACAAATAGCATGATGACCTGAGCTGAACTGCAGATGATGATACTGCCAAAATTAGACTTACTAAAAATAGCCACTGCCAAAAATAGTAAATTCACTTCAACTCAACAGAAAGCCAAACTGATCGGCCACACTGAACTGCAAAAGATTGAGTTGTTGCTAGAGTGATACTGCTATAAATATACTTACCAAAAATAGCATATTGCTATAAATAGTAAGTTTTCCAAAACCACATCTGTATGCCAACTAAGCAGTATCATTACTTACTATAAATAGTAAGTGTTTCCAAATATTTTTTAAGCACAAACCAAGCAACCATCATGACTTACTATAAATAGTAAGTGCCCGAAAAGGATGTCAAATTTAGATGCATGTCACATCACCCTAAATATCTCTGAAAACCCAGAAAACTCCACTAGACATGCGTCAGAAAAACACACATGCGAGCCCTCAAAATTGCATTTGAATCCTCCTATAAAATAGGAAATCCTAATTTCCTATTCTGCTTAGCCTACGAGTTTTTGGAAATAGATTAAATCCAATTGTAGAGCGTAGGGCTAAATCGGGGACATTACACTACATGAAATCTAATTATGATTCCTCTTCTGCATCAAAGGGTTCATATCCTTGATCTTAACTCTTCTGAATTATTAAAATCAGAATCACTACCTTCCATATTCAAAAATTCCCAACCACCATCTTCAATAAATTTATCTAGATCATCAGTAATACTCTTCAAAATTAGTCACCAGTTCAAGTTCATCCTACTTTCATAATATTTTATATCCATGGAGTTCAACCATTCCTTGATGCCAACAAGTGAAGATTGAGGAATGGCGTCAATGTGGAGTACATCAATGCGGAGTACATCCCACTTGAATTCTTTGAAAACAATAGCCATTATATCAAATTCCTTTTGCCCAAGTCCTACTCTCTCAAGGTTAACAATCTCAATCTCACTAATAGTGATTACTAAGAAAGGTAATTCCACCAACTCTACCAAATAGTTTACCGTAGGAACAATAAAAGTGAAGGCTTTGAAAGGAACTCCATGAAAACCAAGCTCTCTAAATGGTATATCAAACTCTAGTTCAAAATATTTTAGATGAGGCTGCTCCCATAGCTCTCTTACTTGCTTCACAAATCCTTGAAACTTTGTATTGATTTTATTTTTATTGTCCCTCTCTTGTTGTTCTTCCTCAATTTCATCAGGATCATACATTGACCTTCTTTCCCCTCCTAAAGTTTGGACCACATCCATTACCTCCACATAAAATTGGACATCCTTGGTCTTCTTGGTTCCCACACCGTGATATGGTTATGCAAATGAAAATGAAGCAAAGTAATCATCTCCTTCTCCACTGGCTGGAAGAATGCATGCTTAATGTTTTGATACATGATATTAGCTCTCTCTTCTGCTCTCATGGTTGAATACTGAAATCCATTATGTTGGGCCTCCAGAGTTCCAGTCATCTTTCTTCCTCTTCCACCAAATGTTGGCCTGATCCACAAATTGGCTTTGTTTTTGAAAGTTGAAGTTTCTCCTGACTCGTCAGTATTAGTTGTAACTGTTTTGAAATTTAATTATGGTATGTGAACTTTGATATGATGTAATATGATTATGGTTTCATCTCATATGTTGTAATATTAGATATATAACAAAAAACTAAATTATTGCATGAAATAAATAATAACTTTTCATTTTAAATGTTTTTTTTGAAGAACATGGGTCTTCTAGAAGATCAAGATGATCCTCAACATGATATAGATCCAAAAAATATTGGTTCTACTGGTACAGATCACATGGCAGAGGATGATGATGACGCAGATACGGAAGACATCGAGGCCGATGACAATGATGATGATGACGACGACGACGATGATTGATGATGATGATGATGATGATGATGAGACAGTTGGTGATAGTAACCAGTGACATTCATGATCATATAGACTACATCATGGATCATTGTTGATATATCGTTATGATGACTCTTTTCATAGTTACTATCATATGTATCATTTTCACGACCTACAGTACTATATTGTTGAGTTGTATCATATTGGCATGTATCATTTTCACTATATCATTTGGACATGTATCATCTTGACTTGTATCAATTTGAGTTATTGTTACCTATTTTTCACTACTAGCTCAAATAGGTAGAGCTGAATTGCAAATTCAAGCTAAAAGGTACACAAGATGTTCAAGTTTTTTGCTAAGTACTCATTATTGTGCAATCTTTTATTACATGTGAATTTCAGTGATATTATGCAAAAATATTTCAAAATGATATCATAAGATTGCATATTTTTTGTTACTTTATTCATAATGTACAAACCAAAGTCCCACACAAGCCGTGGGAGTAACTTCATTCGATTTTCATAATCAAATGAGGGGTGCATGAAGTAAAGTAAACTCTACAACTGAAAATAAAGAAGGTATAAGGTAGAAAGTGATTCGTCATTGCCTGGAATGACGAATCATTGACAAGTTGAAATCTTCAGTTGTGACTCTAAATCGATCCAGCTTCAGGCTCCAAGTGCACCTGCAAGTATGATAGAAGTGTGGTTGGAGAAATGCGAATCAAATCCTACCATATGCCTACGTTATCAACAAAAATATAGCGTACAATTGATCAAGCATCCATCAGATGATTTCATTGTTCAAAGGCATAAAACTCAAGAGAAATCTTTCAGCTTCTTTTATTTTGCTAACACGTTTGTTCACTGTGCAGGAACAGGGTTCTTATGTTCATGATTGTTTCATCAGATATGTGGAGTAAAACGGGCTCCCACAAGGGTTGAGCCCGGCATATCAAAGAGGACACTCTCTTATTTACACTTGAGAGATCAAATTTCATAACAATCATTAAGAGAAACTGTTGTAACCAAGGAGAGGTTTAGAAAACAGTTTGAACAAGCATAATATTGCTCATCATGTCAAATAATGATCAAAACATGTTCATAAATCATTAACTTCAGCATCATCATCAGAAGGATGGTCTACATGACTGTAGGACAACATTATGAATCAGAAAGCATCATTAACACTTTGACCTTATGGGTTGTCTTTGCCTTTGTTTCATGCATAACAGTGATACATGTGATTAAGTGTAGATAGGACAATGCATATTCAAAGAGAAAATATCTTACATATGTCCTTGCCGAGGGTGTGCCAAGAATAGGCCACAAACTAGACAGAAAAGTATATTACAATCTAGGCATAGCCTCGAGAGTGAAAGTAAAGACCAAGGACACATTCAACATTTATGCACAAATCACTATGAGACACTATAAAGGAGCTGTAGTAATCTTCCTATCAAATGAAAATATCAATATCTTTGGTTGGTGTACCCAGAATAGTAAATAGAATATGAGAGTTTCACATAGAGAGAAACTCCTGTATTTACAAGTAATAGCATATCTTCTACAATGAAGGTTTTGTTTCTAGATGCAAAGGAGAGGATAACAAAGGCAACAGATTATTTAAAATCCACATTGTTTAAATATATTATCAGATTGTTATCTCATCATGGAAATAACAGTGAAGGCACTAATCTGAGTAGTTTGAAAACAGTGCCTCCTCATTATGCATACACACTCATAAGTTCAACACATGATATTGATTTACACTAGAAAGAATAAAGGGAAGTTACATTGGAGTAATTTATGGTACAAGCAAAGCATAATAGAGTGCAGCCATGGTATGTGAGGGCTTGTGATCAAATGGTGAAGTGCCATTATAAAAGTTATGTATTTTGCACAATGGAGCAAAGTCATGAAAATCATAGAGGTTCAATACTTTGTTTTGGGTAAGCTTATATAGAGGAAAATGACAGTCGTATGGGTCAATACTGACAAGTTTCCAACTATGAGCTAAAAAGAGTAGAAATACTAACAAGGAAAGATGCAGTAGTTTCTATTGTAAAAATATAGATACAGTGCCAAGAATAGGCCACAAATCAGACAATGAGAGTTAGCATGAAGACAGTGCTAAAGGCATAAGAAATATTATTGGCTGACAGAGGTCCATGTTAACAGTGCCAAATACAAGTAGGGATAAGCATGGTTCATTATCATATTTTCCAGACACCCTCGGCCTATGCAACAAGTAATGACCAAAACCCATAATAGAGTATAAAGCCCACGGCTTGAGGAAATCCTAGTATGAGCAGATTTATTCATATTTTTTAATAATTTGAGCCAAAGTTTCTTTTCAGTTCAGTAAAATGTAGGTTTTAGTTGTAGTTTCAAGTCACAGTCTACAAGATAATAGAGATCCTCAACATTTCTAGAGAAGTCGTGCCTTTTAGAGAGGAAATTACCATAAAAGCATTTTCTATTATATCTGGAAGCAAACATTCTTTTCTTTTTCAGAAAATAAGGTTTCTTAGCAAAGAAACGGCTTACCTAATTGAATGATATTCCCAGTTTGTTGTCAAGTATGACTGTGAAGGAATAGAAAATCTACATAAAGCAATTTTCATCATGTTTTATAGAGCATAAAATTTTATTTCTTACGCCAAAAATGAAGAACACAGAAGTCCCATCAGAAAATCATGGAAGTCGTGGCCTGGGACAGCCTAAAATATCATTTTCAATTAAGATTTCAAGTACCCACTTGGGGTTTTCGACATATAAACCTAAAAAACAATAGTTTATCAGCAGGGTTGAGCCAAGAGTTGGGTATTTTACATTAAATGGAAGTATAAATCTATGAAAATCTTCAGATGTCGGCCACAATAATATATTATATCATTAGAAAATTCAGAGATACCTTCAAAAAATAAAGAGTAGAGCTCGGGATTCCTGACTGTGAAAGCTTACCTATATTCTTCCCTATTCAAAAATCTTCAGGAAAACTTGACAAAAAGCGCCAACAAATCTTTAATCTCAGCTTCAAAGAGTCATGGTGGCCTCATGAACACAGAAAGAAGGGTACACAGAGGAGAATGAGAAATTCATCATAAAAACTGTCATAGTCGCGGCTTTGAAGTTGATTATACTTCCAAAAAATGGAGAAATAATGAAGTCATCATGACAGAAGAGGACTTACTTTGTATTTCTATAGGTTTCTATTGAAAATCTCTTACAAACAGCAAGAGTTTTTGTAGATTCGAGCCTCAAAATTCTTAGAATTCCTAAGCATGGCAATGGCATTTTTCTCCCAGGCAGAGCTCTCCCAAAATAGCAAAGTCAAAAATAATAAGCAACTTAGGGTTCAATGGTTTTCTTCTCTTCAAGCCTCATCGAATGGGATTTTTGTCTCATGTTTTAAAAGAATAAATCATTTTTGCATTATTGTGTCATGGTCGTGACTTAAAAGGTCAACGATGCTAATAATGTTTTCTTAGCAATGATCACTAGCAATGGCCGATAGGAGGGGCTTTGCATGTCGAAAGGTGGTCGGTAGCAATAAGGGATGATCAATTGTAAAGCCGAATGTATGCTTCATATAATACCTTCATCAAAAGTTAGATATATGTGCAAAGACAAAGGAGTTAGTGCGGTAGTAAAATGTCATATGTTATAGGATGTGTATAGAAGAGAAAGTTGTTTTATTTTTGTGCATGGTATTTTAGAGTGATAAAGGTTTGATTTATCATGCTTGTATTTACAAATTTATAATGATTGTAAATAGATAATAAAGTAATATTATTTAAATTACTTTATTATTTTTCACAAATTGTAAAGTCAAAATAAATAATATTTGTAACCAATAATAAAGTAATTAATTTAATTACTTTATTAGTTACTCACAATAATTTTTGCAAAAAGCAAAATCATGCAAATTGATGAGTTGAGTTAGCTATGGCTTTTTGGAGCCTTTTGCATGATTTGAGGAGCGATTTGAGGCATTTTGATCAACTTCTTTCAGTTTCACGTGAGTTCACGGATTTTTTGGTCATGCACATGGAGAGGTGGAGTTTTCTAAGCAAAGAGTGCAGTTTGCTCCATTTTGGAGCTATTTTTATCAGGGTTTCCTCTTTTGCTTGGATTTTAGCTTTGGAGTTATCATTTTCACTTCAGTTATCTTTCACTTCTATTATTGGAAGTTTTGTGCATGCCTCTTGTATATATTGAGGAAACTTAGTCATTTTCCCTCTAGTTATTGTTTTTCATCCTTTGCATTCTGCAAAGTGAACTATCATGTAACTTAGCTTTTTTCATATTAATATAGTAGCAGGTTTATAGGTTACCTTTGTTATTTCATGGAGTTTTTTCTTTCATCTTTTCAATAGTATCAGGTTTTGCCTTCAGGATTTCAGGCATCGTTCTTATGTTTTATTTTTGATTGAATTTTATTGTGTTTCAACATTGAAACCTTTATCTTTTTGTCTCAATCATAAGTACATGTATGCATTCAAGTTTAATTCATAGGTTATACACTGAGCACGTGATTTAAGAGTATCTTCTTAATTGTGAGAACACTGTCATTTTCCTCTGAAAGAAGATAGTTTTATAATAGCCTTTGTATGAAACATTTATATGAGTTCGAATTGTTCAGATTTTGTTGTGCAATTAGATATATTGAGAGTTAATTGTGAATCAATCTACCTTTTAGATCATCATTTTTAGGTGCAAACATTACCATAGTTCAGTTTCTTTTTCCAGTTTTTATGTGTGTTTATTACAAATCTTTTTATCCTTTTCCCAGCAAGTTACTTAGTTATTAATCAGAAAATTATTTAGGAACCAACCTAGAATCTGGAGGTCTATCTTCACCATAGGAATACCCACAGCCTAAAGATAGTCCCATGTGATGGCACTCTCAAATTTTGCAAATTTGAGATGCCCATTTCAAAATTTTGCTTCTGCACTTTTAGAAGTGCACCTTCAAATGTTTTTAATCCAAGCAAGTTTAATTCTTGCTTCTGATTGGCTGAAAAGCGACAGTGGTGGCACTCACAACTTCACGGGAATTCATGGAAGAGAGCAGATGAATTTGTTCAAAATTCTCCATATGAATGTGGATTCCTAGAATACCATGTTGCAGCAAATGCACAAAATGTATTCATTGAAAAGGCCTTAGAAACTTTAAAACAAATGTAAGTGACAGGTGAAGAATAGGTGCACACCAAACAAGGACAAAGAAGCTTGTACCAAGCAGGGAGGAGTGAGAACAAGTGCAGAGCACGAGAGCTGCCAAAAAAATGAATTTAGGACCGACCTCGCTGACCTCGCGGGATTATTGGTGATGTCATAAAAAGGGTGAGAAGTTGGCGAGAATGCAACCTCGCTGACCTCGTGATATTGGGGCCGACCTCACTGACCTCGTGAGATTATTGATGATGTCATAAAAAAGGGTGCGAGGTTGGCGAGAATGCACGGAGGAGCCCATTTTAAATTTTTCAAAAGGTTAATGTTTGTGATTAAAAAGGGTTGGGCCCAATGCAAAAAATTTAAATGGTAAAGCATGCCCAGGGGTAAATTTTTGTTTTTGCCCAAGTAAATGGAGAGTGAATTAAATATTCACTAGTGGTATTTTATAAAGTGAATTTATTCATTTTATAAACAAGTATATGTGTTGGGTTTTTATATGCAGCAATATTAAAGAGCACAAATATTAAAGTTATTAAACTTTAATATATGAAAGAAGAATAAAGCTACAACATTATAAAGTGGGGAAATACTTCAAAGTATAATGTGCAGCAAGTAAAGTGAGCAAAAACAAAATTTTGCACGGGAAAGAGGATATTTTGCAGCTGGGGAAATTAATTGATTCTCCACATGGGTTGATTTTATGTTGCTGAGCAATGATGAGCTGAAGTAGTTGGAGGGAATATTTTTTGTTGTTGCAGAGGAAGAGGAGGAGATATTCTTTTCTGGTTGATCAACGGGAATGGAGCTGCCATGTGTCTGCAACAGATCAGTTCTAGGGTTGCTCCTATTTCCTTCTATTTCCTATATCTTTTTTTCTCTTCTCAATTGTAAGAGTTCCAATTTCTGAAAGCTCTGCAAGTCAGGCAGAAGCTATGGGTAGATTGTAAAGCTAGGGGAAAATATGACTATTAGTCATTTTAATCTAAAAGGGTATGTTCTGGATTGTTCTGTTATGTTTATTTTAGCTGATAATTATCTCCATGGCTCAATTGTAATGTTGTTTTGGATTCAATAACAAAGTTGTTTGAATTTTTTCATGCACATTTGTTGCATTTGAGTTACATTTGTTGTTTCCTTCTGTTCTATGAATGGTGTAATTGCTTTAATAAAGCACAAGTTGTTTTTATTATTGCCTATTGTTCAGGGATAGTGTAATTGCTTTGACAAATGTGATAGGAGTGTTATGTTTCAGGTGGATTCATAAGAAGAATTATCAGAGAAAGCTTCAGTGGTCTGGTTGTCATAATGTGACAATATTTGCAAGACCTTCAAATCATGTTCAATACTAAAAGATGAATGCTAGTTATATGACTTCATAGCCCATTTTTATGGCACTGGTCTATTATCATGTTTCTGTTGTTTTCAGTTTGGTCCCAACTCTTTAAATCACAAACCATTTCAAATATGTTTTGCTGAGTTGTGTTTGTCATGTTCTCCATGCTGATTGATGAAATTCATTCAATATCTTGCCAATGTTAAGTGATATTTTAGGTTTCTCAGCATATTTCTGTGAGAGCATCATATGTTAAGCAATATCCTATTACTTGTGTGTCTAGATTGTTTGATGTTGCTAAAGGGTTACCCCCCTAGGTCTTACAGAGCCTGAAGTGCAGGGGAAATGTGTATTCATTCTATTTCATGTCAGTTGGCCACTAGCCTTTGTTGTTCTTTAATATAGAGGTTGGATACCTCTTAGAGTGTAAGTGTGGAAATGGTGAATAAAATCTAAAACACTTCTTAATACGACATTATATCAATGAGTAAACAAATTGAATCAATTCAACAAAGTAATCAATTGAAAACGTCCTATTGCTCACTATCTCCAAAGATTTATTAAATCTAAATTGCTCTCAGATTGTGTAAGCAAATAAGACTATTAAAATGACTATCTAAAGAACGAAATGATGATAATGTAATGCTAAATGATAAATCAACTAAACTAGCATGACATAGATATGAAACAGATAATTGCAGCTACAAGAGGCAGCCATGGTTGAAGCTTGATTGTTGGATATGCTTGATGTGTGAATGCTTGATGCTTGAAGTCTGGATTCCTGCAGAGTAAGAGTCCAAAAGCTTGATTATTTGGATCCCTTTCTTGGTTGAATGAGGCTGTATTTATAGATTTCTTGGCTGTAAAAATGCACAGGGAAAGCTTTGAAAGGCTTGGATTCAATCTAGAGATTTGAATGGTGAGAGATTGAAGAGATTGAGAGAAAGATGGAGATTGTCTCTACCCATGAAAACACCAGGCAAGAGAAGAGGAAGAAATGATGGAAGAGGATTGAGAGATCAAATTCCAAATTTGTCTCCAATTTGTCTCCAAAACTTCTCGTGAAGTTTCAATCAATTAATTTGACATATTTTTGACATAAATTAGACATAGTTTAGACATAGGAAATCTAATTCATTTTTGAGAGAATATGGATGGAATATTCCTTGTGCAACAATTCAAATATTTTGATTTATTTAAATTACCAAAAGAAAGATAAATAATTTAATATAACGAACTATAGGATAGTTGTTTATTAAATTAAAATAGAAGAATAATGGCAATTAATCAGTAAATTGTTTTTGTCTTTATTTAATTAATTTAGAATCAATGTGATAGATTGAAATAGAGAAACGATAAGTAAATCAAACAAACTATTTATTTTTGTTTACTTAATTAAGACGAGATTTAGAAGAAATTATGAAGAATGTGAATGTGAACTATATTAAATAAATATTTCTATTTATTCAATATTAGAGGAAATTAGGATAATTAATCAAATAATTCATATTTAATTAATTAGATGCTTCAGACCATTTTTAGGTGTATACATTTTGCCCCTCTTCGAAGTGATGTGTTTTACGCGTTGCTTCGAAGAAATATTTTGCTGCTACTGCCAAGATCGATGATATGAAAAAAATAATTTTGTGTGTCCCAGACATGATTTTCAAATGATTTGATAACCAGACATGCCTCAGACATGACTTTCAGATGATAATAATTTTGTGTGCCCCAGACATGATTTTCAGATGATTTGATAATGATATGCCCCCTTAGGAGATAAATTAATGATTTGATGAATTTTTTAAAATTTTCAAAAATTTATGATTTTCTGATGATGTTATATTGCTGTTGATTTTAAAAGAATTTATCTCCTGACAAAATGATGATGAAATAGAGCTTTCAAATGAGTTTTAATTAATTTCATGTGTAAAATTAATCAAAAGGTAATAAAATCCACCAAAAATACCTTTTTAAAATTATAAATAGTGTAAAAGGTCATTTTCAAAGGCATTATTTGCTTTTTGAGTTTAAAATTCATAGTGATAAAGACTTTTCAGCTAGCTGCAGCGAGATGCCTATCCCCTACCACACTCACCAATTCGAGCGCGTTCGATGCCACAAATGGCCGCCTGTGTATGGACCTCCAGTATGTACCCCTCGACCTCCTATTAATTCGTGCACTTTTGTTTTTAATGCTTTTTAGGACCTAGGCATGTCTAGGGTAGTTTCAACGCTTTGAAGCCGTGATGTAGTGCTTCTGGTAGGTAGTTTAACGCTTTGATTTTTAGCGCTTGCATTGAAAATTCTAGCGCTTCCATGTCATAATGTAGTGCTTTCAGTGATTTAGCGCTTAAGAGCCAAAAATTAGCGCTTTGAGACTTTCAGCACATTGGTTCAGTGAATTAGCGATTTCAAGGTCTATTATAGTGCTTCTGGTAAAGTGGCGCTTTGATGGTTTGTTGTAGCACTTTGATGTGAAAAAGTAGCGCTTTGGGACTTTTAGCGCTTTGGAAGCTTGTTTTAGCGCTTCTGGGTGCTGAAATAGCGCCTTCATGGTTTTAGCTCTTTGGGTTCCTAATTTAACGCTTTTGGATGATAAAATAGCGCTTTGGAAGCCTGTTTTAGCGCTTCCATATCAAAATTGAAGATTTTGACTTAGTGAACTTTGATTATGTCAATTCCGATCATGTCCATTCTTTTGATTGGTATGATTGACAATCCACATTCTTGATGTTGGATTCGATGATTTAAATAAGACTAACTCTCATGATAGGTGAGAAGAAATCTCATTTATTGATGATCCTCATGATAGGCGAGGACATGATTCAATATCTGATAAATCTCATGATAGGCGAGATCTAGATAATGTTTTGATGAACCTCATGATAGGTGAGGTTTGTTGATGATTTAAAAACCTCATGATAGGTGAGCTTTGATGTTCGCCTATGAATTTTGATCGAAAATTCATACCAAAGCTTTTGGAATAGACTAATAGTAGAATGACCTTTGATTCCTTGACATAGTTCACTGATTGTAGATTTTTTTGTTATGATGATAGGAGGATCTGGGTACTCTCTAGATGCGAGAGAGATTTTTGCACCTGACTGATTTGATACCGCATTTGACACCGGATGAGCTCCAGGTGATAGGCCAGTGTGGCCTCATGAGTTTACTTGATATGCCCTAGATTAGGATTAATTGGGGTTTGTTGACTGCATTGGCTGAGAGGTGGCATAGCAACCACAACACCTTTCACCTACCCACCGGTGAGATGACAATCACACCAGAGGATGTGTGGCGTATATTGCGCATTCCTTTTATGGGGGAGATTGTGACATATGATTCTCATGGGACCAGCAGCAGAGATGCTCTCCGCAGAGTATTTCAGGATTAGGCCATAGCGGGTCCTAGCATTCGATGGTGGAGGATTGCAGACTCTTATGCGACACTACCAACAGTGCTAACTGGATTCATTGGAGGATTCCTTTGCCCTGATCGCAGGTCAAAGGGATTCCTCGTTGGCTGGGGCAAGACGCTTGAGAGCATGATGGTACATGGTACCAGATATGTGTGGGGGATGTGTATGTTAGCGCATCTATATCATGATCTACACTCAGTGGTGTACTTAGATGCACGCAGTCTATCCGTAGGGATGACATTGCTACAAGTGTGGGCTTGGAAGCATTTTTCCATATGTCGGTCATTTCCAGTTGCAGACAGACCAGCTGGCAGACCATATGTTTTCCGATACAGTGGTCGATTCACACAGGCTCGGATGGGAAAATTAGAGCATTGGAGGTGAGTTTTCGATGACACAAAGACAGTTATCTGGCACCCATACCTTGACTGCGAGGAGTGGGATGAGGATGGTGCAGTGTTGGGGTTTTTGTGCTATTCTATGGACCTCATTGGTTGGACTCCTTTTGTTCTAGAGAGATTCTTACTCTGTTAGGTTTACAGACAGTATAGCATTGTTCAGTCCATGCCACAGGGAGTAGCTCACTACGCCGAGCATCAGATGGATGTTCCTGATTGGGGTCCGACACTGTCCTATGATGTTCTTGTAGAGGGTTACAAAGCTTTACAGCCATCTCCTTGGGACATGCGGAGAGATATTTTTGAGGCAGCTATGACAGAGGATTATGCAGCTTTCTTGGCCTTGGTTCCCCATCCTCGCATTACTATTCCCAATGAGCCAGCACCTTTACCTATAGTGGAGGAGGTGGGCAAGGGTTCTGCTGATAGTGGGGGTGGAGAGGATTCCTCATCCAGCCGTAGCTCAGAGAGCAGCAGTGGAGACATTAGTAGCAGCGATGATAGTGATGGTGGGAGTGGAGGATACAGAGGAGCAGGGCCAGACATTCACAGTGCACCTTCTTCCAGTAGGCCTCGCAAGAGGCAAGCTATGACAGTGTCGGTAGGCGGGCAGCAGAGACAGATAGCTGGGCTTCAAGCACAGTTGGTACAGGCTTGAGGTATGCTTGTGCAGACTTAGACACAGATGCAGACCCAGGCACAGACTCACACACAGGCCTTAGCACAGGTACAGGGGCAGTTAGTCGGTATGCAGACACAAGTTGATACCCTGACAGCCGAGTGAGACAGTGCTCAGCAGATAGTCGAGAGGGCATAGGAGACAATAGATACCCTCCAGAGATTGGTCGATGGCACCTCTATTGGTGATTATATGAGAGAGGTTATGCGGGTTGGCTGAGAGGCAAAGTTCTACCAGGGCCGTTATCATAATGCAGTGCTTGCCAAGCGCCGAGTCAGTTATGCCCCGTTGAGATATGGACGGACACACACACGGATAGTCAGTGAGGGGGTGACATAGCCTCCACGCAGAGATTCCAAGGATCCGGGTCCTTCTGGAGGTGGTGGTGGTATAGGTCCTATTGGGCCTGCGCATTCTGGCAGTAGCAGGTCATAGATGTCATTTTGATCCTGTGCGATGTATATTATGATTGTAGCCCATTGTGGATCATGTATTTTGTAGACCAGACTTCATTGTATACTTGACATTGATATATATATGAGATGTAGTTGATGCGATATGACGATGGCTTTATGATTTCTTATGGATGCTTTTATTTATATGATTTAAATCTAAATATGATGATGTATATGAATGATTTTATTTGAATGCAATGATGCAACAATAAATGCATGTGTAGAATATGATATATAGATAAATGATGTGATTTGATAACATGTATGGATAGTTGGATAAATGCTTTTTAATTATGGAATGATTTTATGATAAATGATCTTTGATGGATGTAATGATGTGATTTTATTATTTTTAAATGTATGGATACATGATATAATAATGATGATGTTGTATGATGTAGGTGATAAAATGACTATTTATAATGATGCAAAAATCAGTATGGATGATGAAGTGATTAATGATGAAATATGGATTTGTAGCTATATGATAACCGATGATGATTTTGGATTTTATGTCAAGTATACTCAGTCCTATTTGTAGATTAGATAATCATTGATTGGAATCCTTTATGCAACCAATAATCTATAGATAATAAATGATGATGGATGCAATCTAATTTTAACCATGTCATGATATGTAAAACAGATGTCATTTTAATAGTCTTTTTGTGCTTGGTATCATCATAGAGCTTTATTGAATGTTGAAAGTGAATACAAGTGTCAATGGTTGTGTTAATCCAATGACGACCTGAGTATTTCTTTCATGATTTTTAATATTGCAATTGAACACAAGAATCTAGGTATAATTGAACCGAGATGACCTGAGCATTCATTGCATAAACAGGAAAAGATTATCATTTGAGTGTGTGAATTCTGAATGTCATCGGTGATACATTTGCATAGCACATCCCCCGACAATTCACACATTTATATGATTATCGTACATACAACAGACAATAAAAATATCATTCTTTTTCCTTGTTCCTCTAGTTGAATACATCATTGAGTTACTCCAAAGAAATGATAATCAAAAAAGGACAAAATATCCATTGTTTCCTTAGAGTGTTCCATTCATTATTTAGATTTTAGATCATCCATCCTGATTTTGACATGTGTTTGAATTTTTGAGATTTTGACTAAAGACCTAACCTACTATCCTATCTTAGAGGCCTCGAGGGCTGACCAAAGATTAGCCTTTCCTACGTTACACACATAGAGACCACATAGTTTGATTGACATAGACCTATGTTTTTGGATTTTCCCTTTTTATATTTCCTATTTGACATGTTTTTTTGGATTTTCGATATGATACGGATGGTTGATGCCCTTCTAATGAAGATTGATATTGCGCTTTGATCTTTGTTTTTGGTTTTCTACCATTTGATGTAATTGACATGTTTGTATTGCCCCTAATGATATCCAGATGTTGCCCCCAAGCTATGGAGTTATATGTTTGACCAAGTGACATGATTTTGATAGTGGATGTTATGATGGCCAGACGAAAGATATGATATGAATTAATACTGACTTTTTAAACGAAATGATCCTAACATATATCCAAATAGATGGGAAAGTTGATCCTTGAATCACATATGAAACCCGTTTCCAGGTTTTCACTACATGCTTTGGTTACACCCTGTTGTGTTTTTGTATTTTTTAATTTAATTTATTTTATTTTATTTTATTTTCGTGTTCGCCAAGATGCCTGTTTGCCAGGTTTTCACCAAGGAAACAATTTTTAGAAATTGCCCCGTGCACTAGGAGATTTTAAGCATAGAATTTTCTGAGATGGATATTGTTGATAGGTTCATCAAACAGATCCCCTTCTGACATTGATAACTGATATGCTCCTGATCTATAAATTGATATGATGACAAATGGACCAAGCCAGTTAGGCTCAAATTTTGCTTTCTTTTCTCTGTCTTGCTGATTTCTAGGATTTTCCTTTAGTACCAAGTCACCAACCTGAATGACCCTTGGTTTTACCCTGTGATTGTAACTTCATGACATTCTCTGTTGATAATTTGTTAGATGATTAACAACTTTTTGACGATGCTCATCCAACAATTCTAGTTCTTGCAATCTAGATACCCTGTACTCTTCATTTGAAATGATACCTTTGAGTGATACACGAAGGGATGGAATTTCAACTTCAATGGGTAATATGGCTTCTGATCCATATACCAAAGCAAATGGTGTAGCTCCTGTTGGTGTTCTGATGCTTGTTCTATAGGCCCATAGTGCAGGATTGAGTTGAATATGCCAATCACGTCCAACATCATTAACTGTCTTTTTGAGAATTTTGAGTATGGTTTTGTTTGAGGCCTCTACTTGTCCATTCCCTTGAGGATAGTACAGTGTTGAAAAATGATGTTGGATGTGAAAATTTTCACATAACTCTTGGACATCTTGATTTTTGAATGGTCGCCCATTATCTGTGATTATAGATTGAGGGATTCCATATTGACAAATGATGTAGTTCAAGATAAATGAGGAGATTTGTTTCCCAATGATGGTAGTAAGAGGTACTGCCTCTATCCACTTCATGAAGTATTTTGTAGCCGTGATAATGAACTTATGTCCATTAGATGAAGATGGATTTATTTTTCCTACCAGATCTAGGCCCCATTGATAGAAAGGCCATGTTGATGTGAAAAGATGCAGTTCTTGTGCCGGTGCGTGAACTAGATTGCTGTGAACCTGACATTTGTGACATTTCTTGACAAATTGATATGATTCTTTTTCCATGCACGACCAATAATAACCTAAATGAAGGAGTTTGTTAGCTAGAGTCATTCCACTCAAGTGAGTACCACAAATACCCTCGTGAACTTCTTGTAAGGTCGTTTTATATTCATTGCGTTCTAGACATCGGAGTAGGGTACCATCAAGACCTCGACGATAAAGGACATCTGTGATTAATGTATGTCGGGTGGATTGGCGGATAAAGTTCCATTTTTGATTCCTGGAAAGGTCAGGAGGTAGGATATCATCTTTCAGATAAGCATAGGTTTTTTCATATATGGAGGTTTCAGATAATGGGAAGGGCACAATACTTGTTCTACCATAAACTCATAACAAACATGCTTCTCAAGCAATTGTAGTAATGAAGCAATCATACCCATAGCATTTGCAGCTTTGTTCTCTGCCCTTGGAATCTGATCAAACTTGATACTAGCAAAGGATTGTTTCAGATTATCTATTTGCTGCTTGTAAGGCATCAATTTGTCATCTTTGGTTTGATATTCATCATTGACTTGATAATTAACCAATTGAGAGTCCCCATAGACTTGTAAATTTGTGATTTTCCATTGAATTGCAATCTTGACCCCAATAATCAATGCTTCATATTCTGCCACATTATTGGTACATTGAAACATGAGTCTATATGATTTTGGAATTGTGTGTCCTTGGGGAGAGATGAATAAAATCCCTGCTCCTGATCCTCGTTGTGTATACGATCCATCAAAATACAGTATCCATTGTTGGGGCATTGTTGTCATGATGTCTACATCTGGGAATTCCATTGTCATTGGGCGATTATCTGGTAGAGGAGCTTCAACTAGTTGTTCAGCAATTGCTTGTTCCTTGATTGCTTTTCTCTCGACATATTGAATGTCGAATTCATTGAGGAGCATAACCCATTTTGCCAGTCTACCTGTTAAGGCAGCTTTACTTAGTAGATACTTCAAAGGGTCGATCTTCACAATTAATCTGATTGTATGAGTCAGCATGTAGTATCGCAGCTATTGAGTAGCAAACACCACTGCTAAGCATGATTTTTCTATGAATGTATAGTTTATTTCATAGCCCTTTAGAGTTCTACTGATGTAGTAGATGGCGTGCTCTTTTCCTTCATTATCCTCTTGTGCTAATAGTGCCCCCAAAGATATATCTGTCGTGGCAATGTACAAAATGAGAGGCCTTCCTTGTGTTGGTGGCATTAGAATGGGTGGTGACATTAGATACTACTGGATTTGGTTGAATGTTGTTTCACACCCTTTGTCCCACTTGAAAACTATATTTTTATGTAGAAGGTGATTGAATGGATGAATTTTGTCTGCCAATTGGGAGATGAATCTTTGGATTGATTGAAGTTGTCCTTGTAGTGATCTAAGCTGGCTGATATTCTTAGGAGGCGGCATCTCCATAATTGCTTTGACTTTCGATGGATCCACCTCAATGCCCTTTGCTGACACAATGTATCCTAGTAGCTTTGTTGATGTAACCCCGAAGACACACTTCTTAGGGTTTAATCTGACATTAAATTTCTCCAGTCATGTGAAGATTTTATCAAGAATATGCAGATGTTCTTCCCTTGTAGTATATTTTTCCAAAATGTCATCCACATAATCCTCCATGAAAGTGTGCATCATATCATGGAAGATCATAGTCATTTCCCTTTGATAAGTTGCTCTTACATTCTTTAAACCAAATGGCATGACGTTCCAACAAAAATTTCCCCATGGACATGTGAAAGCCGTCTTCTCGTGATCTTCTAGAGCTATTCTAATTTGATTGTACCCAGAGAAACTGTCCATGATTGATAACATGGCATGCCCTGCCGTCAAGTCCACAATGATGTCTATATTTGGAAGTGGAAAATCATCCTTCGGGCATGCTTTATTGAGGTCCTTGAAATATGTGCAGATTCTAATGCTATTGTCCGGCTTAGAAACAGGCACAAGATTTGATATCCATTTAGCATAATCTATAGATCGTATGAATCTAGCATCCAGTAATTTCTTTAGCTCTGTTTTGACCATTAATGCAATGTGGGGGTGCATTTTTCTTAAGTTTTGTTTAACAGGCTTGATTCTTGCTGGCAAAGACAAATGATGCATAAGCAGATTGGGATCTAAACCTAGCATATCAGAATATGACCAAGCAAAGTTGATGCTTCTTGCTTTGAAGAATTGGATGAATGCTAGTCTTTCTTGTTCTGTCATGGATTCCGCCAGATGTAGGATTTTTGCCTTCTCTTCTGTGCCAATGTCCACTGATTGTGTAGGTTCGACCATAACTGATGATTGCTCATGATAGTGTTCTAGGAGAGTGTCAAATCTTCCATCCTTTAGTGCCTCAGAAAGGTTTTCACTGTTGGATGCGTTCTTTATTTTTACTTTTTCCAGATCTAATGCTGCCATATAATGGTTTTCACCATTAGATCTATTTTCCCTATTGTCAATTTTGCAATTGGAAGATTTGACACCCTCCTGTTGAGTCGTATTGTTATGAGTTTTATAGATAGCGTTTGTATCAGGTCTGGTATGACACAGGAAATGCACGATGGCATCATCATTTGCAAATTTTGGTACAATCAAAGGTTCAATAGGTTCCCAATCAATAAGTTCTGGATGGATCAATGGCATGGTATCATCGGATTGATTTAGGTCAATGGAAGTAAGGGTGAGGACAGCAATATCGTCATAATTGTCATTCGGGATATCGAGATCCATGATGGTACCCTCTTCGAAGTCATCTAGTTCACTCAAATTCTATTCGTCCTCACTAGAGTCATCGATATTTAGTGATCCCTTGACGAAAGGTCTAGACCCAGAGCCTTGGCCCTCCTCACATGTAGGTGTATATTTTTGAATCACATCGACTGGAATATCAATGACAAGTAAATCACAAGGTAAGGCCCACTCATATTCATTTGAGTCTATTTTAGAACCATCTCTAAAATGAAGGATATTTTCCATAGCTGTCTTTGTTAGCTCTTGCTTCTCTTCTTCAGAGTACCCTAGTCCTGGTTTTTCTTTTGTGTGGAGAGTGAGAGGTGTGATAGGTTCTGAAATTCTCTCTTTTCTTAATCCCATAGGCCCTTGTCCTTCATAACCCATCTTTTCAAGAATAGCCTTTCCTTTTCCATACTTGTCTGTGTTGATGTTACCATTTTTGATACTGATCTCAGATGTTGATGCTTCTTCATCCTTGTAAATCCAATCTAGGATTGCTTTATTGTCTATTTCTTCCAGTATGGTTCCAGATTTTATGAATGTTTCTTGAAGAGCGGTGCTAGGTAAAGATGTCGGAGGTTTGATCATTGATGGTTGATCATATTTCCTAGGAGATGGCATTAACTTTGATAAGTTAAGCGATTGCTCCATTGAGTACTGTCCCATTCCTTTATTTGTCAACTGAACTTGCTTCTGAAAGTTGTCTGATAGAGAAGTTTGTGTACCTGGAATATTTGTTTGAACATGACTTGTTTCCTTTTCTTTACCTTTCTTTTGCACCCACTTGGTAGTGACGCTTGGACTTTGTTCATTCTTGGATGATGATGAGCTTGAAGCTTCCCTGTTGTGAGGGACAAAGGTGTCTTGAGATACTCTCAAGGTGTCACAATGTTGTGGATGATTATAATCAACATCTATAGTCACCTCTTATCCATTTACTGAAAACTTTAGGCATTGATGGTATGTAGAAGGTACAGCCTGCATGTCATGAATCCAGGGTCGTCCTAAGAGTATGTTGTATGTCAACTCTCTTTCCAACACTTGACATGCTATATGCTTGATCATGGGTCCTACCTGAATGGGTATAACAATCAAACCTTGGGATGATCTTTCCTCCTCATCATATGCTTTGATGGTCATTTTCCTCCGAGCATCAATAGTGTCGTCAGAATATCCTAGTGCATGGACTAATTGAAGGGTGCAAATGTTCAGACCAACTCCCCCATCTATTAGAACTCTCTTAACACGATGATTATGGATACATAATTCGATATGCAATGTGGTGTTATGTGGATGGTTTAATGAGACATCATCCTATTCAGAGAATGACAGACAATGCGGGGTAGTCAGATGTCCCACCATAGCTTGGAATTGACAAACATCCAAATTTTTTGGTACGGTTGTGGCAACTAATGCTTGTTCGAGAACTTCCTTATGTGATGGTGACAACTTAAGGAGTTCTAGTATTGATATTTGTGCAGGGATTTTTTGCAATTGATCGACAATATTATAGTGAGATTGAGGCGTAACCTCACGTTGAGATCCTGCTCCTTTTAATACTACCTTGGCTTGCCCCCTAGTCATGACGTTTGCCGGTTGATGTTCTTGATTCCCTCGGGGGGTGTTTTGCATTTGATTGATAACATCATAATGTGATGGAGGTGGAACTGCATGTGTGGAGCCAATTCCCTTTAACATTACCTTGGATAGTCCCCTAGGTACCACATTGGCTAGTTGATGTTCTTGATTGTCTCTGATTTTTAAGACATTTATTTGATTATCAGAGTTTTGCACACTTGGGAGTAAATCCAAAGGGGTAATGTTGTCGGTTTCATTTTCATCAATGTTATCAATAACTGCATGATCATGTTTGACTTCAGATAGACACAGGATTGTTGTGTCATAGACATGATTGGTGTTATTTCCTTTGCTATTTGATGATGATGCACCATTGTCATAATTTGGCAAAGGATCTTTGAAGGCCGAATGATCGTTGTTATTTTGAGGTCCTTCCACATACACTTTGTTGTTGTCCACCAAATCTTGTACTCCATGTTTCAATTCCATAAAATCATTTGTTTTATGACCCTTGTTATTATGATAGTTGCAATAATCAGCGTCATTCCACCATGATGGTTTGACTTTTGGATCCCATAACCTAGCTTCCCGTGCAGTGAGAAGGCCTCTGGTAACTAGTTCCTTCATTGTTGATTCCATTGATTGACCCAAAGGTGTGAACCTTCGCCGATATGACAATTTTTCATACGACTGTGGTTTTATGTTTTCATTGCTTTGTGTGGTATTTGACTTGACATTTTGTTCGTTGTTTTGATGCTTTGATGTGGATGCGGTCAAGTTGAAGACCGGTTTGACGTTTTGGGGATCATTCATCGTCTCAGTAGTATTTCGGTTCTTTTGCCAAAATGTTGGCTTCTCACTGCTTGAGTATTGATTTGAAGAGTTACTTGCGTTGTTTGTCTTATCATTAAAATGTTTGATAACTCCTCTCTTGACTAAAGCCTCTTCAATTTTAAGACCATTTTCGATCACCCTTTCAAATGTTGGAGGACATTGTAGTTCCAATCTATAACTCATTTCTTTTGTCAAGTTTTCAATGAATAATTCCATCTTTTCCTCTTCAGGAATGGATCTAGGATATCTAGCGAACAAGCGTCAACATCTTTGGAGAAAAGACAAGAATGTTTCTCCCTTGTTTTGTTTGAGATTGTAAAGATCTTTGATAGTAACATCATGTTGGATGTTGAATGAGTATTGAGAGATAAATCTGTTGACTAGTTCCTCAAAAGTTTTGATACCTGGTTTTAACTTTGAAAACCATTCCATGCATGATCCTCCCAAACTCCTTGGGAATAATCTCATTAAATAAGTTTCTTCTTACGCAAACTCAAGACTCATTGTTTTAAACTCTCTGATATGATCTATGGGATCCATTCTACCATTATACTTATCATATTTTGGGATCTCACAATGTCTTGGAAAAGGTATCAAGCCGACTGTTGCGTCGAAGGGATAAGGACAAATGTCCTATATCGCATATCTCTTGGTAGTCCCTTGTGTCATATCTTGTATTTTTTGTTGTAATAGTTGCATTTGAGATGTTAAAGCGGCGATTGGATCTATTGTTTGTATTGGTTGTGGTATCTCAGTCTCATTTATGTCTGGTGTTTCCTTCAAATGGTTTACATCAAAATCTTTTGGAAGTTTTGCCCCCGATTCGGCCAACATTAAAAGATATTTTTCCATGTCTTGTTCTAGAATTTTTTCCATGAATATGTGAAACTTGGGATCTTGTTGAGCCGCTTGGATATCTTCCAGAGTTACTTCATTCTTATCATTGCAGTTCAGATTGTTCCAAGGATTTTCTTCTGCCATTTCTTGTGATTTTAAAATTTCTTTCTCTAAGAGTCTCTGTTTTTGGTACCTAGTTAAGATTGGCATACAAATTTTTGCTCTTTCTTCTGAAATGTTGATCTTATAAGCGGGATAGTGTCAATTTGAACCTTTTTAAACAAAGTCGAATAAGATGACTGATCTTATTGATGAGACAATATTTAAAAAGTTAATTACTATACTTTGTTTCGTGACGAAGGATGATAGTATCCTGATAATGAAACTTTAGTGTAGTAATTGATTGTGTAATTGATTTTGACACTTGTAATTTGCAAGATCTTGTTTCAGTTGATAAGTTTGGAAATTTGTATAAACCTTTCTAACTTTGGTTCCTAGACAGTGATTCTGATAAAAAGAAAATTTGATTCTGATGAAAATGTTGATAAAATGACAGATTGATAGACTGGTTAAAATTTTGACCTCTCTGTTTTAAAAGTGCTAAAACAGAGACCAGAAGCGCTATTTCCCAGAAGCGCTGGAACATAGTCCAGAAGCGTTGAAACAGGTGACCAAAGCTCTAATTTGACCGAAGCACCGAAACAGTGCCCGAAAGCGCTGGAGAAAATAACAGAAGCGCTACTTCCCAGAAGCGCTGAAACAAAACCCAAAGGTGCTAAAAAAATTGACAGAAGCGCTAAATAACGACTGGAAGAGCTAAAACAGAGCCCAAAAGCATTGTTTCACAAAAGCGCTAGACCAGTGACCCGAAGCGTTGAAACAGGTTTCCAGAATGCTTAAATCAGAAGTTCAATTTTCTCTATTGTAGAATATGGTCTGGCCTTGTGGCATACTATATTAGAGACTATGGAAGATAAGAAGGATGAATTCGTTGACTACGGTTGTGGAATTGTGTGAGAGCTCTCCTCTGGAAGAAGGCTCGTGAGTTGATTGGTTCTACTGCGTAATCTAATGTGTGACCCCTAGCAAAATCGTGATAGCGGTGGATGAAAGTTCTATGTTGCAAAAGAAGTTTCTTATTTTGATACAGAAAACATTGTTTTCTCAATTTGTTTCTATAACCGAGAGGTCTTTGGGGTTTTGTGACTTTGATTTTTTTCTTGAGAAACGTGGTGGACTCCCACTTTCGCAGCACGAATTTTCTGATTTGTTTTGACTTGACGTTTTCAGGATGATCTTTAAATCTGATTTAAATGAATTTGTGAAAACATGGCAAGCAATTTTGAATAAGTGTTTTAAAGCTAAAAAGATTGTGTATGTTCAAAAATCATGAATGATCTTTATTGATTTTGACGGGTTGTTTTAACAATTGTACACAAATCAAACAAACTCACACTTAAGGACAAGTAGGTCATCATTATACTCATAGCCCACATCTTGCAATTACGTTGACTCACACAGCAGTGTCACCCCCTAGAGGGCACCCGTGTTTTTGTCATTGCCAGGCGCGTACTCAAAGTGACAAACGTAGATACCGAATCCCTTGAGCAAACAATCCTTGGTAATTATATGGTGAGTGTCTTGGGGGCAGATTCTTCCCTCCCCTTGCACCATGAGTATGACAATGTATGGATACTGACTCGGCGAGTAACTACTCTATGGTTCGTAGATAGGGTTTCGTTCGGTGTCACAAATAGATAAACTGCCTCAGGAGACCTCCCAATCTTTAGAACAAAGATTTTGGGGATGGTTATCTTGCCTACTACCGTCAAGTTGGACTTTCATCAACAACTTGCATTTTTATTATAATGGGTTGGATAACCTGGCTTTGGTTGTTCCCACTTAGGTCGTTCCCGTAGGGTCAGTACTTTTTCCCACTTTGTAAGTGTGGAAATGGTGAATAAAATCTAAAACACTTCTTAATACGACATTATATCAATGAGTAAACAAATTGAATCAATTCAACAAAGTAATCAATTGAAAGCATCCTATTGCTCTCTATCTCCAAAGATTTATTAAATCTAAATTGCTCTTAGATTGTGTAAGCAAATAAGACTGTTAAAATGACTATTTGAAGAACGAGATGATGATAATGTAATGCTAAATGATAAATCAATTAAACTAGCATGACATAGATATGAAATAGATAATTGCAGCCACAGGAGGCAGCCATGGTTGAAGCTTGATTGTTGGATATGCTTGATGTGTGAATGCTTGATGCTTGAAGTCTAGATTCCTGCAAAGTAAGAGTGCAAAAGCTTGATTATCTGGATCCCTTTCTTGGTTGAATGAGGCTATATTTATAGATTTCCTGGCTGTAGAAATGCACAGGGAAAGCTTTGAAAGGCTTGGATTCAATCTAGAGATTTGAATGGTGAGATATGGAAGAGATTGAGAGAAAGATGGAGATTGTCTCTACCCATGAAAACACCAGGCAAGAGAAGAGGAAGAAATGATGGAAGAGGATTGAGAGATCAAATTCCAAATTTGTCTCCAATTTGTCTCCAAAACTTCTCGTGAAGTTTCAATCAATTAATTTGACATATTTTTGACATAAATTAGACATAGTTTAGACATAGGAAATCTAATTC
>CM021108.1:397489035-397575622 GCA_007115665.2 Sequoiadendron giganteum
CTTCATTGTATACTTGACATTGATATATATATGAGATGTAGTTGATGCGATATGACGATGGCTTTATGATTTCTTATGGATGCTTTTATTTATATGATTTAAATCTAAATATGATGATGTATATGAATGATTTTATTTGAATGCAATGATGCAACAATAAATGCATGTGTAGAATATGATATATAGATAAATGATGTGATTTGATAACATGTATGGATAGTTGGATAAATGCTTTTTAATTATGGAATGATTTTATGATAAATGATCTTTGATGGATGTAATGATGTGATTTTATTATTTTTAAATGTATGGATACATGATATAATAATGATGATGTTGTATGATGTAGGTGATAAAATGACTATTTATAATGATGCAAAAATCTGTATGGATGATGAAATAATTAATGATGAAATATGGATTTGTAACTATATGATAACCAATGATGATTTTGGATTTTATGTCAAGTATACTCAGTCCTATTTGTAGATTAGATAATCATTGATTGGAATCCTTTATGCAACAAATACTCCGCAAATAATAAATGATGATGGATGCAATCCAATTTTAACCATTTCATGATATGTAGAACAAATGTCATTTTAACAGTCTTTTTGTGTTTGGTATCATCATAGAGCTTTATTGAATGTTGAAAGTGAATACAAGCGTCAATGGTTGTGTTAATCCAATAACGACCTCAGTATTTCTTTCATGATTTTTATTATTGCAATTGAACACAAGCATCTAGGTATAATTGAACTGAGATGACCTAAGCATTCATTGCGTAAACAGGCAAAGATTATCATTTGAGTGTGTGAATTCTGAATGTCATCGATGATACATTTGCATAGCACATCCCTCGACAATTCACACATTTATATGATTAACATACAGACAGCAGACAATAGGAATATCCTTCTTTTTCCTTGTTCCTCTAGTTTAATACATCATTGAGTTACTCCAAAGAAATGATAATAAAAAAAAAGTACAATTTACCCATTGTTTACTTAGAGTGTTCCATTCATTATTCATATTTTAGATCATCCATCCTGATTTTGACATGTTTTTGGATTTTCGAGATTTTTGACTAAAGACCTAACCTAGTAACCTATCTTAGGGGTCTCGGGGCTGATCAAAGATTAGCCTTTCCTACGTTACACACGCAGAGACCATGTAGTTCGACTGACATAGACCTATGTTTTTGGATTTTCCCTTTTTAGATTTTTTAGATTTCCTATTTGACATGTTTTTTTGGATTTTCGATATGATACGGATGGTTGATGCCCTTCTGATGACGATTGATATTGCGCTTTGATCTTTGTTTTTGGTTTTCTACCATTTGATGTAATTGACACGTTTGTATTGCCCCTAATGATATCCAGATGTTGTCCCCAAGCTATGGAGTTATATGTTTGACCAAGTGACATGATTTTGATAATGGATGTTATGATGGCTAGATGAAAGATATGATATGAATTGATACTGAATTTTTAGATGAAACGATCTTGACATATATCCAAATAGATGGGAAAGTTGATCCTTGAATCACATATGACGCATGTTTCTAGGTTTTCACCACATGCTTTGATTACACCCTCTGTTTTGTTAATTTTTCTAATTTTTCTCTTTTTTTCTTTCTTTTTGTATTTTGTATTTTTTTTGTATTTTGTGTTACCAAGATGCCTGATTGCCAGGTTTTCACCAAGGAAACAATTTTAGATTTTTGCCCCGTGCACTAGGAGTTTTAAGCATAGAATTTCTTGAGATGAATACTGTTGATAGGTTCATCAAACAGATCCCCTTCTGACGTTGATAGCTAATATGCTCCTGATCCATACACTAATATGATGACAAAAGGACCAAGCCAGTTAGGCTCAAATTTTTATTTCTTCTCCCTGTCTTGTTGATTTCTAGGGTTTTCCTTTAGTACCAAGTCACCAACCTGAAAGACCCTTGGTTTCACCCTGTGATTGTAACTCCTTGACATCTTTTGTTGATAAGTTGTTAGATGATTTACAGCTTGTTGACGACGCTCATCTAGCAATTCAAGTTCCTGCAATCTAGATACCATATAATCTTCATCTGAAATGATACCTCTGAGTGATACACAAAGGGATGGAATTTCAACTTCAATGGGCAATATGGCTTATGATCCATATACCAAAGCAAATGGTGTAGCTCCCGTTGGTGTTCTGATGCTTGTTCTATAGGCCCATAGTGTAGGATTGAGTTGAACATGCCAATCATGTCCAACATCATTAACCGTCTTTTTGAGAATTTTGAGTATGGTTTTGTTTGAGGCCTCTGCTTGGTCATTCCCTTGAGGATAGTACGGTGTTGAAAAACGATGTTGGATGTGGAACTTTTCACATAACTCTTGGACATCTTGGTTTTTGAATGGTCATCCATTATCTGTGATTATAAATTGAGGGATTCCATATCGACAGATGATGTAGTTCAAGATAAATGAGGAGATATGTTTCCCAGTGATGGTAGTAAGAGGTACTACCTCTATCCACTTCGTGAAGTATTCTGTAGCCGTGATAATGAACTTGTGTCCATTAGATGAAGATGGATGTATTTTTCCTACCAGATCTAGGCCCCATTGATAGAAAGGCCATGTTGATGTGAAAGGATGCAGTTCTTGTGCCAGTGCATGAATCAGATTGTTCTGAACCTGACATTTTTGGCATTTCTTAACAAAATGATATGATTCCTTTTCCATGCAAGGCCAATAATATCCCAAATGGAGGAGTTTCTTGGCGAGGGTTATTCCACTCGAGTGAGTACCACAAATACCCTCATGAACTTCTCGTAGGGCTGTTTCAAATTCATTGCATTCTAGACATCGGAGTAGTGTAACATCAAGACCTCGACGATAAAGGACATTTGTGATTAAAGTGTGTCAAGTGGATTGACGGATAAAGTTGCGTTTTTGATTCCTGGAAAGGTCAGGAGGTAGGATATCATCTTTCAAATAAGCATAGGTTTTTTCATATATGGAGGTTTCAGTCGTTTCTAGATGACATATGGTAGCGGATTCTGATTGATAATGGGAAGGACATGATACTTGTTCTACCATAAACTCATAACAAACACGCTTCTCAGGCAATTGTAGTAATGAAGCAATCGTAGCCATAGCATCTGATCAAACTTGATACTAGCAAAGGATTGTTTCAGATTATCTATTTGTTGCTTGTAAGGCATCAATTTGTCATCTTTGGTTTGATATTCATCATTGACTTGATAAATAACCAATTGAGAGTCCCCATAGACCTGTAAATCTGTGATTTTCCATTGAATTGCAATCTTGACCCCAATAATCAATGCTTCATATTCTGCCACATTATTGGTACATTGAAACATGAGTCTATATGATTTTGGAATTGTGTGTCCTTGGGGAGAGATGAATAAAATCCCTGCTCCTGATCCTCGTTGTGTATACGATCCATCAAAATACAGTATCCATTGTTGGGGCATTGTTGTCATGATGTCTACATCTGGGAATTCCATTGTCATTGGGCGATTATCTGGTAGAGGAGCTTCAACTAGTTGTTCAGCAATTGCTTGTTCCTTGATTGCTTTTCTCTCGACATATTGAATGTCGAATTCATTGAGGAGCATAACCCATTTTGCCAGTCTACCTGTTAAGGCAGCTTTACTTAGTAGATACTTCAAAGGGTCGATCTTCACAATTAATCTGATTGTATGAGTCAGCATGTAGTATCGCAGCTATTGAGTAGCAAACACCACTGCTAAGCATGATTTTTCTATGAATGTATAGTTTATTTCATAGCCCTTTAGAGTTCTACTGATGTAGTAGATGGCGTGCTCTTTTCCTTCATTATCCTCTTGTGCTAATAGTGCCCCCAAAGATATATCTGTCGTGGCAATGTACAAAATGAGAGGCCTTCCTTGTGTTGGTGGCATTAGAATGGGTGGTGACATTAGATACTACTGGATTTGGTTGAATGTTGTTTCACACCCTTTGTCCCACTTGAAAACTATATTTTTATGTAGAAGGTGATTGAATGGATGAATTTTGTCTGCCAATTGGGAGATGAATCTTTGGATTGATTGAAGTTGTCCTTGTAGTGATCTAAGCTGGCTGATATTCTTAGGAGGCGGCATCTCCATAATTGCTTTGACTTTCGATGGATCCACCTCAATGCCCTTTGCTGACACAATGTATCCTAGTAGCTTTGTTGATGTAACCCCGAAGACACACTTCTTAGGGTTTAATCTGACATTAAATTTCTCCAGTCATGTGAAGATTTTATCAAGAATATGCAGATGTTCTTCCCTTGTAGTATATTTTTCCAAAATGTCATCCACATAATCCTCCATGAAAGTGTGCATCATATCATGGAAGATCATAGTCATTTCCCTTTGATAAGTTGCTCTTACATTCTTTAAACCAAATGGCATGACGTTCCAACAAAAATTTCCCCATGGACATGTGAAAGCCGTCTTCTCGTGATCTTCTAGAGCTATTCTAATTTGATTGTACCCAGAGAAACTGTCCATGATTGATAACATGGCATGCCCTGCCGTCAAGTCCACAATGATGTCTATATTTGGAAGTGGAAAATCATCCTTCGGGCATGCTTTATTGAGGTCCTTGAAATATGTGCAGATTCTAATGCTATTGTCCGGCTTAGAAACAGGCACAAGATTTGATATCCATTTAGCATAATCTATAGATCGTATGAATCTAGCATCCAGTAATTTCTTTAGCTCTGTTTTGACCATTAATGCAATGTGGGGGTGCATTTTTCTTAAGTTTTGTTTAACAGGCTTGATTCTTGCTGGCAAAGACAAATGATGCATAAGCAGATTGGGATCTAAACCTAGCATATCAGAATATGACCAAGCAAAGTTGATGCTTCTTGCTTTGAAGAATTGGATGAATGCTAGTCTTTCTTGTTCTGTCATGGATTCCGCCAGATGTAGGATTTTTGCCTTCTCTTCTGTGCCAATGTCCACTGATTGTGTAGGTTCGACCATAACTGATGATTGCTCATGATAGTGTTCTAGGAGAGTGTCAAATCTTCCATCCTTTAGTGCCTCAGAAAGGTTTTCACTGTTGGATGCGTTCTTTATTTTTACTTTTTCCAGATCTAATGCTGCCATATAATGGTTTTCACCATTAGATCTATTTTCCCTATTGTCAATTTTGCAATTGGAAGATTTGACACCCTCCTGTTGAGTCGTATTGTTATGAGTTTTATAGATAGCGTTTGTATCAGGTCTGGTATGACACAGGAAATGCACGATGGCATCATCATTTGCAAATTTTGGTACAATCAAAGGTTCAATAGGTTCCCAATCAATAAGTTCTGGATGGATCAATGGCATGGTATCATCGGATTGATTTAGGTCAATGGAAGTAAGGGTGAGGACAGCAATATCGTCATAATTGTCATTCGGGATATCGAGATCCATGATGGTACCCTCTTCGAAGTCATCTAGTTCACTCAAATTCTATTCGTCCTCACTAGAGTCATCGATATTTAGTGATCCCTTGACGAAAGGTCTAGACCCAGAGCCTTGGCCCTCCTCACATGTAGGTGTATATTTTTGAATCACATCGACTGGAATATCAATGACAAGTAAATCACAAGGTAAGGCCCACTCATATTCATTTGAGTCTATTTTAGAACCATCTCTAAAATGAAGGATATTTTCCATAGCTGTCTTTGTTAGCTCTTGCTTCTCTTCTTCAGAGTACCCTAGTCCTGGTTTTTCTTTTGTGTGGAGAGTGAGAGGTGTGATAGGTTCTGAAATTCTCTCTTTTCTTAATCCCATAGGCCCTTGTCCTTCATAACCCATCTTTTCAAGAATAGCCTTTCCTTTTCCATACTTGTCTGTGTTGATGTTACCATTTTTGATACTGATCTCAGATGTTGATGCTTCTTCATCCTTGTAAATCCAATCTAGGATTGCTTTATTGTCTATTTCTTCCAGTATGGTTCCAGATTTTATGAATGTTTCTTGAAGAGCGGTGCTAGGTAAAGATGTCGGAGGTTTGATCATTGATGGTTGATCATATTTCCTAGGAGATGGCATTAACTTTGATAAGTTAAGCGATTGCTCCATTGAGTACTGTCCCATTCCTTTATTTGTCAACTGAACTTGCTTCTGAAAGTTGTCTGATAGAGAAGTTTGTGTACCTGGAATATTTGTTTGAACATGACTTGTTTCCTTTTCTTTACCTTTCTTTTGCACCCACTTGGTAGTGACGCTTGGACTTTGTTCATTCTTGGATGATGATGAGCTTGAAGCTTCCCTGTTGTGAGGGACAAAGGTGTCTTGAGATACTCTCAAGGTGTCACAATGTTGTGGATGATTATAATCAACATCTATAGTCACCTCTTATCCATTTACTGAAAACTTTAGGCATTGATGGTATGTAGAAGGTACAGCCTGCATGTCATGAATCCAGGGTCGTCCTAAGAGTATGTTGTATGTCAACTCTCTTTCCAACACTTGACATGCTATATGCTTGATCATGGGTCCTACCTGAATGGGTATAACAATCAAACCTTGGGATGATCTTTCCTCCTCATCATATGCTTTGATGGTCATTTTCCTCCGAGCATCAATAGTGTCGTCAGAATATCCTAGTGCATGGACTAATTGAAGGGTGCAAATGTTCAGACCAACTCCCCCATCTATTAGAACTCTCTTAACACGATGATTATGGATACATAATTCGATATGCAATGTGGTGTTATGTGGATGGTTTAATGAGACATCATCCTATTCAGAGAATGACAGACAATGCGGGGTAGTCAGATGTCCCACCATAGCTTGGAATTGACAAACATCCAAATTTTTTGGTACGGTTGTGGCAACTAATGCTTGTTCGAGAACTTCCTTATGTGATGGTGACAACTTAAGGAGTTCTAGTATTGATATTTGTGCAGGGATTTTTTGCAATTGATCGACAATATTATAGTGAGATTGAGGCGTAACCTCACGTTGAGATCCTGCTCCTTTTAATACTACCTTGGCTTGCCCCCTAGTCATGACGTTTGCCGGTTGATGTTCTTGATTCCCTCGGGGGGTGTTTTGCATTTGATTGATAACATCATAATGTGATGGAGGTGGAACTGCATGTGTGGAGCCAATTCCCTTTAACATTACCTTGGATAGTCCCCTAGGTACCACATTGGCTAGTTGATGTTCTTGATTGTCTCTGATTTTTAAGACATTTATTTGATTATCAGAGTTTTGCACACTTGGGAGTAAATCCAAAGGGGTAATGTTGTCGGTTTCATTTTCATCAATGTTATCAATAACTGCATGATCATGTTTGACTTCAGATAGACACAGGATTGTTGTGTCATAGACATGATTGGTGTTATTTCCTTTGCTATTTGATGATGATGCACCATTGTCATAATTTGGCAAAGGATCTTTGAAGGCCGAATGATCGTTGTTATTTTGAGGTCCTTCCACATACACTTTGTTGTTGTCCACCAAATCTTGTACTCCATGTTTCAATTCCATAAAATCATTTGTTTTATGACCCTTGTTATTATGATAGTTGCAATAATCAGCGTCATTCCACCATGATGGTTTGACTTTTGGATCCCATAACCTAGCTTCCCGTGCAGTGAGAAGGCCTCTGGTAACTAGTTCCTTCATTGTTGATTCCATTGATTGACCCAAAGGTGTGAACCTTCGCCGATATGACAATTTTTCATACGACTGTGGTTTTATGTTTTCATTGCTTTGTGTGGTATTTGACTTGACATTTTGTTCGTTGTTTTGATGCTTTGATGTGGATGCGGTCAAGTTGAAGACCGGTTTGACGTTTTGGGGATCATTCATCGTCTCAGTAGTATTTCGGTTCTTTTGCCAAAATGTTGGCTTCTCACTGCTTGAGTATTGATTTGAAGAGTTACTTGCGTTGTTTGTCTTATCATTAAAATGTTTGATAACTCCTCTCTTGACTAAAGCCTCTTCAATTTTAAGACCATTTTCGATCACCCTTTCAAATGTTGGAGGACATTGTAGTTCCAATCTATAACTCATTTCTTTTGTCAAGTTTTCAATGAATAATTCCATCTTTTCCTCTTCAGGAATGGATCTAGGATATCTAGCGAACAAGCGTCAACATCTTTGGAGAAAAGACAAGAATGTTTCTCCCTTGTTTTGTTTGAGATTGTAAAGATCTTTGATAGTAACATCATGTTGGATGTTGAATGAGTATTGAGAGATAAATCTGTTGACTAGTTCCTCAAAAGTTTTGATACCTGGTTTTAACTTTGAAAACCATTCCATGCATGATCCTCCCAAACTCCTTGGGAATAATCTCATTAAATAAGTTTCTTCTTACGCAAACTCAAGACTCATTGTTTTAAACTCTCTGATATGATCTATGGGATCCATTCTACCATTATACTTATCATATTTTGGGATCTCACAATGTCTTGGAAAAGGTATCAAGCCGACTGTTGCGTCGAAGGGATAAGGACAAATGTCCTATATCGCATATCTCTTGGTAGTCCCTTGTGTCATATCTTGTATTTTTTGTTGTAATAGTTGCATTTGAGATGTTAAAGCGGCGATTGGATCTATTGTTTGTATTGGTTGTGGTATCTCAGTCTCATTTATGTCTGGTGTTTCCTTCAAATGGTTTACATCAAAATCTTTTGGAAGTTTTGCCCCCGATTCGGCCAACATTAAAAGATATTTTTCCATGTCTTGTTCTAGAATTTTTTCCATGAATATGTGAAACTTGGGATCTTGTTGAGCCGCTTGGATATCTTCCAGAGTTACTTCATTCTTATCATTGCAGTTCAGATTGTTCCAAGGATTTTCTTCTGCCATTTCTTGTGATTTTAAAATTTCTTTCTCTAAGAGTCTCTGTTTTTGGTACCTAGTTAAGATTGGCATACAAATTTTTGCTCTTTCTTCTGAAATGTTGATCTTATAAGCGGGATAGTGTCAATTTGAACCTTTTTAAACAAAGTCGAATAAGATGACTGATCTTATTGATGAGACAATATTTAAAAAGTTAATTACTATACTTTGTTTCGTGACGAAGGATGATAGTATCCTGATAATGAAACTTTAGTGTAGTAATTGATTGTGTAATTGATTTTGACACTTGTAATTTGCAAGATCTTGTTTCAGTTGATAAGTTTGGAAATTTGTATAAACCTTTCTAACTTTGGTTCCTAGACAGTGATTCTGATAAAAAGAAAATTTGATTCTGATGAAAATGTTGATAAAATGACAGATTGATAGACTGGTTAAAATTTTGACCTCTCTGTTTTAAAAGTGCTAAAACAGAGACCAGAAGCGCTATTTCCCAGAAGCGCTGGAACATAGTCCAGAAGCGTTGAAACAGGTGACCAAAGCTCTAATTTGACCGAAGCACCGAAACAGTGCCCGAAAGCGCTGGAGAAAATAACAGAAGCGCTACTTCCCAGAAGCGCTGAAACAAAACCCAAAGGTGCTAAAAAAATTGACAGAAGCGCTAAATAACGACTGGAAGAGCTAAAACAGAGCCCAAAAGCATTGTTTCACAAAAGCGCTAGACCAGTGACCCGAAGCGTTGAAACAGGTTTCCAGAATGCTTAAATCAGAAGTTCAATTTTCTCTATTGTAGAATATGGTCTGGCCTTGTGGCATACTATATTAGAGACTATGGAAGATAAGAAGGATGAATTCGTTGACTACGGTTGTGGAATTGTGTGAGAGCTCTCCTCTGGAAGAAGGCTCGTGAGTTGATTGGTTCTACTGCGTAATCTAATGTGTGACCCCTAGCAAAATCGTGATAGCGGTGGATGAAAGTTCTATGTTGCAAAAGAAGTTTCTTATTTTGATACAGAAAACATTGTTTTCTCAATTTGTTTCTATAACCGAGAGGTCTTTGGGGTTTTGTGACTTTGATTTTTTTCTTGAGAAACGTGGTGGACTCCCACTTTCGCAGCACGAATTTTCTGATTTGTTTTGACTTGACGTTTTCAGGATGATCTTTAAATCTGATTTAAATGAATTTGTGAAAACATGGCAAGCAATTTTGAATAAGTGTTTTAAAGCTAAAAAGATTGTGTATGTTCAAAAATCATGAATGATCTTTATTGATTTTGACGGGTTGTTTTAACAATTGTACACAAATCAAACAAACTCACACTTAAGGACAAGTAGGTCATCATTATACTCATAGCCCACATCTTGCAATTACGTTGACTCACACAGCAGTGTCACCCCCTAGAGGGCACCCGTGTTTTTGTCATTGCCAGGCGCGTACTCAAAGTGACAAACGTAGATACCGAATCCCTTGAGCAAACAATCCTTGGTAATTATATGGTGAGTGTCTTGGGGGCAGATTCTTCCCTCCCCTTGCACCATGAGTATGACAATGTATGGATACTGACTCGGCGAGTAACTACTCTATGGTTCGTAGATAGGGTTTCGTTCGGTGTCACAAATAGATAAACTGCCTCAGGAGACCTCCCAATCTTTAGAACAAAGATTTTGGGGATGGTTATCTTGCCTACTACCGTCAAGTTGGACTTTCATCAACAACTTGCATTTTTATTATAATGGGTTGGATAACCTGGCTTTGGTTGTTCCCACTTAGGTCGTTCCCGTAGGGTCAGTACTTTTTCCCACTTTGTAAGTGTGGAAATGGTGAATAAAATCTAAAACACTTCTTAATACGACATTATATCAATGAGTAAACAAATTGAATCAATTCAACAAAGTAATCAATTGAAAGCATCCTATTGCTCTCTATCTCCAAAGATTTATTAAATCTAAATTGCTCTTAGATTGTGTAAGCAAATAAGACTGTTAAAATGACTATTTGAAGAACGAGATGATGATAATGTAATGCTAAATGATAAATCAATTAAACTAGCATGACATAGATATGAAATAGATAATTGCAGCCACAGGAGGCAGCCATGGTTGAAGCTTGATTGTTGGATATGCTTGATGTGTGAATGCTTGATGCTTGAAGTCTAGATTCCTGCAAAGTAAGAGTGCAAAAGCTTGATTATCTGGATCCCTTTCTTGGTTGAATGAGGCTATATTTATAGATTTCCTGGCTGTAGAAATGCACAGGGAAAGCTTTGAAAGGCTTGGATTCAATCTAGAGATTTGAATGGTGAGAGATTGAAGAGATTGAGAGAAAGATGGAGATTGTCTCTACCCATGAAAACACCAGGCAAGAGAAGAGGAAGAAATGATGGAAGAGGATTGAGAGATCAAATTCCAAATTTGTCTCCAATTTGTCTCCAAAACTTCCCGTGAAGTTTCAATCAATTAATTTGACATATTTTTGACATAAATTAGACATAGGAAATCTAATTCATTTTTGAGAGAATATGGATGGAATATTCCTTGTGCAATAATTCAAATATTTTGATTTATTTAAATTACCAAAAGAAAGATAAATAATTTAATAAAACGAACTATAGGATAGTTGTTTATTAAATTAAAATAGAAGAATAATGGCAATTAATCAATAAAGTGTTTTTGTCTTTATTTAATTAATTTAGAATCGATGTGATAGATTGAAATAGAGAAATGATAAGTAAATCAAACAAGGTATTTATTTTTGTTTATTTAATTAAGACGAGATTTAGAAGAAATTATGAAGAATGTGAATGTGAACTATATTAAATAAATAATTCTATTTATTCAATATTAGAGGAAATTAGGATAATTAATCAAATAATTCTTATTTAATTAATTGGATGCTCCAGACCATTTTTAGGTGTATACATAGAGAATTACAAATCCTAGCTGGGTTGCATTTTTAAACACCAACAGAATGGCGACTCCGCTGGGGAGAATTTGAGAAAATTCTGATTGCAGAATCTAGCCTTAAGAGTTAGTGCATAGAGTCAAATAATTTGTCATTCTGAATTTGTTCAAGTTTGAAGGATTTCAACCCTAGAAAATAATTTGTTGCAATGAATTTGAACAGTTTTGTAATCTGTGGTGCTCTGTTGGTGGAAAGGAACTTGAAAAGAAGTTTAACTATAAAAGAACTTCATACTGCTTGAAGTTCAGTCCTTTGTGAAAAGAGGTGGCGACTCTGTTAATAGAACCTATTGAAAATTTAAAGAAAGTTCCAGATCTACAAATATTACCAAACAGGAAGACAATTTGTAGCAACTGAAAAGTTTCCAAGTATTTTTCATTCTTGGTTTTCAAGAAAATTGTATATGAAAACCATATTTGAACATCTTAGGGAAAACTTGAGTTCCCTATTGAGTGATTAGCACTAAAACAAGGAAAGAACAGTAATATTTAGTTTTCATACTTCTGAGTTGTAATTTGCAGCCTATGTATTTTGTTGGAGAAGTATGTTTGCTTTAAATTTTCCCACTAAGTGGATCTTAGGTTTAGATGCACCTGAATTATGTAATGTAATATGCTAAGATCATGATGATAGATAGAAATAGGGAAAATGAATGATCAACTGTAGAGTTGATATATAAAATTCGAAAAAGGCATATCAAGATGCCTCAATACATGCATCCTAGCATGGTTCCAGATGGAACTGTGGTTTGTGATCAGTCCCAGCTAGATTGTCAAAAAGGTTTCAGCACTGGAAGGTATAGAGCTATAAATTTCAGTAGCCTTAGAGGTTACCCAAATGACATTCCAGCTAAAGTCATAAATAAGTTACCAAGGTTCATTGGTGATAAGGCTGAATCAGCAATTAAACATTTGCAAGAGTTCAAAAATTTGATGGATGATTATGAGATTGAACACGAGGATGTGATCATGAGGTTATTTGTTCAGTCCTTGAGAGGAGATGCAAGAGTAGTTCTCTTATTTACCAGCCTCTTCTGTTCATTTATGGGAAGAGCTCAACGCAGTGTTCATGGCACAGATTGGAGAAAGGATTAACCATGTTTTGATAAGGAAAAAGTTCATGAACATGGAGAAGGGAAAAGATGAGTTAGTCCCATCTTTTAAAATCAGATTTTCAATAATCATTAGGGAGATTCTGGAGAACATAAGTCCAAATGATGTTGAATGTTTGGTCATTTATTTAGGAGCATTTGACAAAAAGATGAGTTATCTGTTGAGGGATAAAGAGCCTACAACCCTGCTCCAAGCATATCAGATGGCTATAGACATTGAAAACAATTTGAGGTTTTCAATGATGAAAGGACATAGGGCTGTAAGTGTTGATCATCCTAACACACCTCAAGAAAAAGGAACTCATGGATCAACTAGTAATAGTTCTTTTCAAGAGGGTAATGATGTTGCTGCTCCAATAACTCTAATCAGTTTACAATCTGCACAAAATATAGTGTCTCAAAATGAAGATGTTTGTTGTATGAATGAGGACACTAACTGTAATCAGTTTACAATCAGCACATATGCAGATCTTTGTAGCAGTAATGAAGAGGAAGGTACATAGTATGATGGACAAATGAATATGCATGAAATTTTTTCTTGCAATATCTTGTGTGATGAAGAAATGAAAGAGATACAAGGCATCTTTCCATGTCATGATTTGGTTTGTAAAGACAATACAAATGTTGATAACATTCCTTTTCAAGTTAGTAATCAAGACATTGAAGATGGAAGTTCAAGAACCTACTTTGAGGAATCTGAGCATGGTTTGTGCAGTGATAAGTCTTCTTGTGATGAGGATGCTGATGAAGGTCAAATTGATTATTCTTCTACTGACTATGAATGTCTTTATAATGATGAAGAAGGTAATTAACCTGTTTATGCTTTTGTTGCTCATGACTGCTTATATGAGACAGAGATGGAAGTGTTAGCTCTACATAAGAAGGATGGTCAATGTGTAATGCATCCATATGACTCAAATGAGGATGTAAATGAAGAAGACTCATCTCAAGTTGTGACTACTCCTTATGTTGATGGGAAACAGTTTAGTGTGCATCCAAATAATGTGATGTATGCACCTATGGATTGCAATCATGAAGTTTTAAATATTCTACATAACACAGCTGATAAAGAGATGGAAACAATTTTGGATGCTTGGCATATCACATCATGTGATGAAACTTTTGGTGATCATGCACATTCAACTCATAATGGTGATCATGCTGATTTTTCTTATGCTGACCATACTAGCTTGAATGAAGTAGACTTGGAAAGTTGTATATCAGACGAGGATATCATTAGCATGCAAGATGTGAAGGATCTGATTTCACTCTCAGATTATGTGGACATAGAAGAAGTTTCAAATGTGTGTACTGAGCAATCTGAGGATGGGAATGAATTTGAAGATGTTTCTACCTGCTCTTCTAGTGATTGTAGCGAGTTTGAGTGCAATGATGACTTGAAGGGTTTGGACCTTCATGTTGAGGAGGTTGAGACTCTTATTTTAGAAATGAATATAATGGAAAATCCATTGTTTGATGAGCCTCCATCTTCATTGGAAATGAGAAATGACGAAACTTATTGGTGGAGGAATAACCCACTCTTTGCTTAGAGTTCCAATGATGCATTTCACACATGGTTGGAATGTGGTCTTCAACAAACAAAAGAACAATTTGATGAACTCCTTGAGGGCACCTCTTTACATTTGAAACAGATGTTGTAGGTAAGGTCGAATATCCTAGTGTCAGTTACTTGAAGGAGTTTGAACTTTTTCAGTTTCCAGTTCAACTGGAAGGTATCTTTGTAGAACATGACAATGAGATGAATAATAGGAAATGTTATTTTCAATATGAACATATTACATATGATGAATGTAACACACATGTGTTATGTGATGATGAAATTTTGTAGTTTTTGACTGATTATACAATGAAGAATGACATAGATTATACTGGTAGTGGTGTGCTCAGAAAAGTTGTGAAGAATGTCAGTGGCGGTGTTTGTAATCAGGCAAATTTTAGTGATCATCACATTTTTATGCTTGTAAGAAGAGGGTCACCTATATTGTTTTGGTTTGACAGAGGTAAGCATAGATGGAGGGTGATCAACTCTTTTAACAGATTGGTGTTTGACAAAGGTAAATGTTGATCCCCATTTTTTCATTTGGTGACCCGGGGTCACTAGATGAAGTTAAAAAATAAAGTTGCATGGGGGGAGCAGTTTGAAGGTACCTGTTGGACTCAGCTTTTGGTCTACTCTCCAAAGATATGGAATCTTGCTATGCCCATAGGGGGCATACATCCCTAGTCGGAGCCACTGATGGCACTCTCAAATTTTGTAAATTTGAGATGCCCATTTCAAAATTTTGCTTCTACACTTTCAGAAGTGCACCTTCAAATGTTTTTAATCCAAGCAAGTTTAATTCTTGCTTCTAATTGGTTGAAAAGCGACAGTGGTGACACTCACAACTTCACAAGAATTCATGGAAGAGAGTAGATGAATTTGTTCAAAATTCTCCATATGAATGTGGATTCTTGGAATACCATGTTGCAGCAAATGCACAAAATGTATTCATTGAAAAGGCCTTAGAAACTTTAAAACAAATGTAAGTGAGAGGTGAAGAATAGGTGCTCACCAAACAAGGACAGAGAAGCCCGTACCAAGTAGGGAGGAGCGAGAACAAGTGCAGAGAACGAGAGCTTGCAAGAAAATGAATTTAGGGCCGACCTCGCCGACCTCACGCGATTATTGGTGATGTCATAAAAAGGGTGTGAGGTTCACGAGAATGCAACCTCGCTGACCTCGCGAGATTGGGGCCAACCTCATGGGATTATTGATGATGTCATAAAAAAGGGTGCGAGGTTGGTGAGAATGCACAGAGGAGCCCATTTTAAATTTTTCAAAAGGTTAATGTTTGTGATGAAAAAGGGTTGGGCCCAATGCAAAAAATTTAAATGGTAAAGCATGCCCAGGGGTAAATTTTTGTTTTTGCCCAAGTAAATGGAGAGTGAATTAAATATTCACTAGTGGTATTTTATAAAGTGAATTTATTCATTTTATAAACAAGTATATGTGTTGGGTTTTTATATGCAGCAATATTAAAGAGCACAAATATTAAAGTTATTAAACTTTAATATATGAAAGAAGAATAAAGCTACAACATTATAAAGTGGGGAAATATTTCAAAGTATAATGTGCAGCAAGTAAAGTGAGCAAAAACAAAATTTTGCACGGGAAAGAGGATATTTTGCAACTGGAAAAATTAATTGATTCTCCACATGGGTTGATTTTATGTTGCTGAGCAATGATGAGCTAAAGCAATTGGAGGGAATATTTTTTGTTGCTATAGAGGAAGAGGAGGAGATATTCTTTTCTGGTTGATCAACAGGAATGGAGCTACCATGTGTCTGCAATAGATCAGTTCTAGGGCTGCTCCTGTTTCCTTCTATTTCCTATATCTTCTTTTCTCTTCTCAATTGTAAGGGTTCCAATTTTTGAAAGCTCTGCAAGTCAGGCAGAAGCCATGGGTAGATTGTAAAGCTAGGGGAAAATATGACTATTAGTCATTTTAATCTGAAAGTGTATGTTCTGGATTATTCTGTTATGTTTATTTTAGCTGATAATTGTCTCCATGGCTGAATTGTAATGTTGTTTTGGATTCAATAATAAAGTTGTTTGAATCTGTTCATGCACATTTGCTGCATTTGAGTTACATCTATTGTTGCCTTTTGTTCTATGAATGGTGTAATTGCTTTAATAAAGCACAAGCTGCTTTTATTATTGTCTATTGTTCAGGGATAGTGTAATTGCTTTGACAAATGTGATAGGAGTGTTATGTTTCAGGTGGATTCATAAGAAGAATTATCAGAGAAAGCTTCAGTGGTCTGGTTGTCATAATGTGACAACATTTGCAAGACCTTCAGAGCATGTTCAACACTGAAAGATGAATGCTAGTTATATGACTCCATAGCCCATTTTTATGGCACTGGCCCATTATCATGTTTCTGTTGTTTTTAGTTTGGTCCCAACTCTTTAAATCACAAACCATTTCAAATCTATTTTGCTGAGTTGTGTTTGTCATGTTCTCCATGCTAATTGATGAAATTCATTCAATATCTTGCCAATGTTAAGTGATATTTTAGGTTTCTCAGCATATTTATGTGAGAGCATCATCTGTTAAGCAATATCCTATTACTTGTGTGTCTAGATTGTTTGATGTTGCTGAAGGGTTATCCCCCTAGGTCTTACAGCGCCTGAAGTGCAAGGGAAATGTGTATCCATTCCATTTCCTGTCAGTTGGCCACTAGCCTTTGTTCTTTAATATAGAGGTTGGCTACCTCTTAGAGAATTACAAATCCTAGCTGGGTTGCATTTTTAAACACCAACACCATGTTTCAACAGATTGTTGAATTTCATCATTCTAGCGTTCGGGTGCAATCTGTTTGACAACAGTTACATAATTTATCAATTTTATTTATATCATTTGTACATGTATCATTTTCACTTATGGCAATTGTTGGACATGTATCATTTTGACATGTTTTTGATGTACTGGCATATTTGAATTTCACTTGTTTTAGTTATATATGATGATGATCTTATCAATATTGACTTGTCAATTTATATATATTAAAAGTGGTCGATGATTTTTGGATGGATATTTATTAAGTATGATGATTTTAATTTACTGCTCAGGATGGATATTGTCAAATTCAATTAAATTATAGATATTTGACTCACTTGTTTTAATTATAGATGATGATCATGTTACAATAATTATATTGTTATTTAATCAATATGAATTAAATAATTAAATTACTTACTCTATAATCATATGAGTTATTTAAGAGGCATGATATATTTAACTAATCAAATTGAAATAAAACATATTAAATTAATAAATATAAGCAAAACAAGAAGCATTTTTAGAAGCAAAAAAGGAAGCAACAATGGAATCCAAACTAGAAGCAAACCAGAAGCAATCTTGGAAGCAAAATTGGAAGCAAAATTGGAAGCAAAACTGGAAGCAAACTTGGAAGCAAATCTGGAAGCAAAACTAGAAACAAACTTGGAAGCAAAACTTGAAGCAAAACCGAAAGAAAAACTGGAAGCAAAACTGAAAGAAAACCTAGAAGCAAACTTGGAAGCGAAACCGGAAGCAATATCGGAAGCAAAACCGGGAGCAAACATGGAAGCAAAATTGGAAGCAAAACCAGAAGCAAACTTGGAAGCAAAACCAGAAGAAAAACTAGAAGCAAAACCGTAAGCAAAACTAGAAGCAAAACTGGAAGCAAAATTGGAAGCAAACTTGGAAGCAAAACCAGAAGCAAAACTGGAAGCAAAACCAGAAGCAAAATTGGAAGCAAAACCCAAAGCAAACTTGGAAGAAAAATTGGAAGCAAACCTGGAGGCAAAACTGGAGGCAAAATTGGAAGCAAAACTAGAAGCAAAAATGGGAGTAGACATGGAAGCAAAATTGAAAGCCAAATTGGGCACCCATTTCGATGCAATTTTTGACATTACTTCCCAACGCTATTCTAGGTGCTAACGGAGGTGTTATGATTTCCTAGCACTAAAGCCAACATGAAATTTGATGCTAAATCTGGCATAGAAGTCGATGCAAAATTGGGCACCGAGCTGACCATGCATGTTTGCGTCGAGTTGAGCGCCAACCAAATTGTTCAATTCATGCTCTCAAAATACACTAAAATCTGGTGCAAAAGTTGGTGCTAATTGCTTGTTATGCTGTTGTGCTAGTATTTTCTTTAGGACAAGCAAAAGTTTAGTTGGGAGGAATGATGGGTTAAGTTATTAGCCTATTTTTGGTTGCTTTTATGCATACTTTCAGACACTTTTAAATATACCTTTTTCATAAAATGCTCCTATGCTATGCTATATTTTTATGTTTATTATACAACCTTGGACCTAAATCATAGTAATGGAAATATGGTTATAATATAGTAGCATTGCATAGTTTATATGTGAGTATGCATGAAATGTGGATGGAATTTTGTGTCTTAATTATGGTAGTTAGCTTTGTGTATATGTTTTGTTGGATTAAATTCTTGCAGCCCACAAAGAATTGTAGCACATAGCAACTAGAAGCTATAACCCACAACAAAAGAAAGACTGGGACAACGAAACGGACAAGTGCTAGATTAAGTTGAATATAATAACTAATATTTGAAGACACCTAATGGAGTTGAACATGCATCCTTATGACAAGCTAATAAAGTGTTGGAGAAGAAAAACTCTTTTGTTGATAGGATTCTGAATAATTGTTTATGTGTTTTACATGCAATTTTGTTTTACAGAGTTACAGTTCTATTAAGATTCTTCTTTCTTTTCAGTTGTAGTTTGAACAATTCATTCTTAACTATATGCTCTGATATCTAGGAGTGGAAGTTAATGACTACAATTAGTTTTCACTTGGAATAAACTCTCCCATGCATGTATATATTGGGTGGTTGAGTCTTTAGATAAGTCAGTTGATTTCAATATTTTTAATTATCAGTTGCTTTTCAAGTTTAGTTATTATCTACAAGACATGTTGATTATTCAAGATACTTTTCATTGAATACAATTTGTGAAGAAGATTTTGTGTAAATATTTTGTGATGTGTAATGAATGAGTTCAATTTCATATGGATGCATAGAATATGATATTTATATTTGTTTCTAGTTAAGCTAGGACAACCACTTGAGCAGGCCACTCAAGGTAATTGTTCTTCACTCATTTATAGTTGTTTATTTATGTTAAGTAGTTATCTTTATTCATCATTCTCTCATAAATTGCATGAAATTTAGAATATAACCTTGTATTTTAATTATCAATAATGAATGCTCATGAGCGTGCATGTATTTGGTTAACCTATAGTACTCTAGAGGTTAGAGTAAGTTTAATTTCCAGTTTGAGTAGTTCTGAGTTGGTACAATAATTCCTTATTAGCATTAGTTCAATTACAGGTTAAGTTGTAGGCACCCGTAGCCATTAGCTCTAGTTTGTTTCTTTCACTATTATGCAATTCTATAAATTTCCAGCAAGTAGAACACCTTGAATAGGATAGATTATGTAGCTTTAGGTCTCTGAACGCGCATACAGTGCATCACCATCACAATTTTACAAACCTTGGGTTGATATTTTAATGTAGTCTTTATAATGTTGAGTGGATTGTTCAGCTAGACATACCTTTGAATTGTGTAGGTTCTACCAAGTTTAAAATACATTAATTTAGACTCTACACAAGGCAACCATGAGAGCTATAAGATGAAGAAAAAATAGATTTAAAAATATGATTAAATCTAAGAAAGCGTGAAGGTATGAGTTTTGAAGACTTGCAAGTAGGAGGTGTCTAGAAAATCTTATAATTTTTTTGAATTTGTCTCTTATTGAAATCCTCGATATATGTAACTATTCTTGAGTAATTATATAATTAATATATGTTTCATCTTTTATTGCAATATATCTGTTCATGTGGGTAGGATGACATGTAAAGGTTGTAAGATTGGGTAGTTTCATAAGACCCCCCAATCTTGATTGTCTCAAATGGTATCAAAGCTAGAGATCTTGAGTGTGAAGATAAATCATCGAACATGAGGTAGTCTGTACCAAAACCTGGGGTTAAATTTGTGAATTAGTGAGGGTTGTCTAAAGCGCTTGAGAGGTTTGGTTTAGGTGTGTGAGGAGTCCTGCAACAGCAAAGAGTTGAGAAGATATTGAAGTTGTAAAGAGAGTTGATTATGTGTGAGGGTTTTCTTGTAGGTATGAAATATGACATATAACTACATAGAGAGTTTTTGTAAATTATTGTGTACTTAAGTTTGTGTATGGAGGTTGTATATTAAGAATATGTGGAACTGTTTGATGAAATGTTGAATAAAAGAAAAGTATAAGTTTTTCTTGGGAGAGGCTTTGAAAATGTTAATTCTTGTAAGGAGGGAAACATTATAAATGGTTATGGAAAATAATATGAAGATTATGTTGAAGGATGTGAGGAATACAAGGATAAAAATAGACCAATGGAAAGAAGAAGAAAAGATATGGGTAAGGCTAAGACCCATTATTTTTGTAGTAATGATTTATTTGCAAGTGAACCTATGTATGTAGGAAGAGATGAAGAAAAGTTATTGTGCAAGAGGATGAAGAGTAGAAGAATGAGGTCATAGTAACAACATGTCTTCATGAAGGCATGAAGTTGATGGTAACTAAAAAAGGCATGTGAAGATAAAAGTATTGTAGTAGGAGTTGATGAAAAGAAAGAAGACATAGAAATTTTTGAAGTTTCAGAAAAGGCCCATGAAGAAGAAATTGCAATTAAGGGTGATGAAGATAAAGAAGATGCTGTAGCGAAAAATGATGAGGTAAAGAGTAGTATTTTTCATTTTTATGAAGATGATATAATGTATGTAGATGACATGGTGAGAGGGGAAGAAGAGAGTGCTAAGGACAAGATAGTTTTTTTATTCAATATCGTTAGTATATAATTATATGAATGTGTAGTGGAGAATGGAAAATAGAGGAGATACTTTTGGTGGAGGCATTCATCCAATGGTGGATTAATTTCCACAATAAGTGGAAGAGATTTGGAGAGTGGTAGAATGATATGTTTCATTTGTAGGAGGGTGAAGATTTCCCAAGCTAAGTGTTAGAAGAGGAGAAGGAAGAAGAATTATAATGCACCTATAGTAATTATGGAGCTTTATTTTAATTTATTTACAACTTGGAAGGGTGGTTCTACCATCCAAATCCATTTTTTGAGTCGAAGATCACAATATTTTTCTTACTTGATGTGTCTGATGTAGGAGAATCTGGGTCCATAGGCAATCTCACATCATAAAAAAAATGATGTTAATTTTTTTTTGAATTTTTGGTGTAGGTTTGAGCTTCAAGAGAATCTTGTGGAGTTTTTTAAGGATAAAATCTCCATTTAGAAATACTTGGCTTCCATTTCAAAAATTAAAAGCAACTAGGTTGTTTAATATGATTATGTTGCACAATTTCAAGGTTGAATGGGTTGAAGGGGTCCATTGGGATGGTAGAGGAAACTTATAAAGAAAAATGAATTAACTTACCCAATTTGGATTCCTATGGGAGTGTGTATAAGGAAAGTGACATTTGGCATTCCATTCTTGTCTTATTATTTCAAATATTGAGGAAAAAGCTAGCAATTTTTGGGAAAACAATTAATGAATCTTTAGTTTCCAAATTTGAGATAAATGAGAATGACTTATTTGATGATTTCATTCACTTTTTAAATATATCTACAATAACAAGGTGTTATATATGGTGCAATAACTTTGACACCACATTTTGGAAGCAAAAACTATGTTTTATTAGAAATTTCAAAGGTCAAGTTGATGGAACTGAAAGAGAAGATTTGGGTGCCACTTTTGGTTCCTCACAAGTGTTTTAAAATGTATAAACTGTAGTCTTTAATGATGTTAAGAAGAAGTAATCAAAATTAGAAAGTTAAAAGAAAGGATTTGTAGGTAGCTATAGAGGATTTTCCGAAAAAAGTGTGGGAAATCAACTTGCTAAGAGAAGAGGAGTAGAGGAAAGATAAGAAGGAATTTGTAGGTGTGTTGGTGGTGTTTAAGTCAACAATGAGAGCTACAAAATGAAGAAAAAATATTTAAAAATATGATTGAAGCTAAGGAGGTGTGAAGGTATGAGGATTTGAAGACTTGAAGGCAGGAGATGTCTAGAAAACCTTGTAATTTTTTTAAATTTTGTCTCTTGTTGAAATCATCCATATATGCAATTGTTCTTGAGGAATTTTTTAAATAAATATATGTTACAGACTTTGTTGCAGTATATGTGTTAATGTGGGTAGGATGATATGTAAATTCTACAATATTGGGTAGTTTTATAAGACCCCCCCAATCTTGATTGCATCACATTTTAGAGTGTTTGAATGTAAAACTTACATGCATGTTCCCAATGTACAAAGGAAAAAATTGGATGGTAAGTCTTTGAAATATATTGTTCTTGGGTACAGTTCAAATTTGAAGGGATATTGAATTATGGATGTAGTAACAAAGAAAGTGTACATTAACAGAGATGTCAATTTTGATGAGTAAATAGGATGTATTATCTCTTCCTCGCCATCTCTTGTTAATATAAGGCCCAACTTGTGGCTAAGGGCTATGCATAGAAGGAAGGTATTGATTATGATGAAACTTTCACCCCTACAAAAAAATCAAAATTGTTCATATGGTATTCATAATGATATCACAATTTAGTTGGAAAGCTCATCAAATGGATTACAAGAGTTCCTTTCTTAATGGAGATCTCAAAGAATAAATCTACATGGCTTAACCAGAGGGATACATTGCACCTGAACAGTAATAAAAAGTGTGTAGACTTGTCAAATCTCTCTATGATCTTAAATAGGCTCCTCAATTTTGATACATCAAGATCAATAAGTGTCTCCTTCATGGATTCATCAAGAATCCTTATGATCTAATCTCTACCTCAAAGAGCAAGGGGAGATTATAATTTTTATTGTATATGTCAATCATTTGGTCATCATAGGGATTTCTCCATATATGATGATGATTTGATCCTCATAAGGAGTTCTCCATAGATGATTAGAGTAACAAAGAATGATCTCAAATGATTGTTCGATGTGACAAATCTTAGTCTCCTACATTATACAAATCTTGGTCTCCATAGATGATTGCAAACCTATGTCAACACCCTTGGAGACATGATTAAAAAATTTCCACCATGATCCATCGCCTTAGGTGAATCCTACTCTTTATCATTAGTTTATTGGGAGTCTCATCTACCTGACTTATATGAGGCTTGATATTAACTATGTTTCCAACCATCTTGTTGGAAGATGGTCAACACTTCCCTCGAGATTTGTGACATGGACTAACCACCTCTTGTGGATCAGTTAACTCTAGCAATTGTATCGGACATTAAAAAGGTCAATCTTTTGGTGCAACGGCAACTGTGGGCCAACAAGTGGTATCAGAGCCAAAGGTGTCAGGTTTGAATCCCCTTGGGTAATGCTGAGGGGGAGATTGTTGGCAGATGGTTAGCGCTGCCCCCAGGATTCTGACATGGACTAACCGCCTCTCGTGGATCCGTTAACTCTGGCAGTTGTATTGGGCATTAACAAGTCGATCTTTTAGTGCAATGACAACTGTGGGCCAACACATGTTTCTAGGTTTATGCAAGAACCTAAGGTTATTCATTGGAAAGAAACAAAGCATTTTTTGAGATACTTCTTTGGTATAGTGGCATATGGCTTGGAATGTGAGAAAAATACAAATTTTATGTATTAATATATGAATATAAACTATACAAGTTCAATGGATGACATGAAGTCTACTTCAAGTTTCATTTTATTTTTAGGATCTAGTTTGGTATCTTGGGGGAGAAAAAGAAAACTACTTTTTTCTCACTCTTCCATAAAGGGATAATATCATGCCACTAGTGGAGTTGTTTATGAGGAAATATGGTTACATCAAAATTTGATAGGCATGGGCGTTCTTGAGATAGGTCCTACCACTTTACAAGTTATAACAATAAGAGTGTGTTGTCTTATTCATATTTTTATTTTTCTTGAGCATACTAAACATATAAAGGTTCAATGTCACTATTTCTATGAACATGTTCAACAATGTAATATCCAACTCTAGTTTTGTTCAACTCAAGAGCAATGTGCTAGCATGTTTACCAAATCTCTTGCAGTTGTGAAGCTTGAATATTTTCAAAAAAAATTGCTTTGTTCTCTTGGGCATATGATGCAATAACGGGGGGATTGTTAGCATTTATTATTATATCATGTTGGTCATTTGGAAGTTTGGTAGTTTAGTTTCTTTTTAGTCTAATTTCTCGTTGTATAAATATTTTATTCTTACATAATTCAAATCACTCATTTTCTTGCTCACTCAATAGAGGATGATTGAGAGGATTAGAGAGATGAGGATCCTCCAAGTGGAACCTTATGATTGGTGCACTTGGAGAGGGCAAGGATCAAAGAGATTTGAATGGTTGAGATTGTCTTGATTTAAATGGGGGAGATTATGGTTCTCACACGTGTGGGAAGGACCATGAAGATGTGTTATTTTACATGTGATAGCTCACACATGAGTGATAATCACATGGGGATGTGAGATTTGAAAAGTGAGAGGTCTCATAGTGTGTAATATTAAGGGTGTAGATCTTCTTGGATAAATGAATGGCTATGATTTGATGAGAGGATTTTTAGAGAAGTGGGATAGATGTGACAAGTGATTAATTGGATTGGTCATGCTTTGACTTGTTTAAGTGGATTTATTAGTTAACTAATTAGTTTTAGTCAATAAATTAATTGAGGGAGATTTTTGGGAAAATTAAACAAAAGGATGTATTTCTTTAATTTTTGGAGGATGGAAATATGAAAGGTCAAATTAATTAAATAAATATAAAATAATTTAATCAAGGATGAGATATATAGGAAAGGGGGATAAATTATAAACTAATTAAGTAAATAAATGTTATTTAATTAATGCTAGGAAGGTGGTTGGAAAGGTTAATTAAATAATTGATTTTATTCAATTGATGCTAGAATGGGATAAAATTGAGTGTGACTAGCTATAAATGATTTAAAGTGTCTATAGATACGATGAATTAAAATTCTAATAGTGATTATATTTTTTGTGGTATCTTCTCTACATCTAAAATTATATATGTTATGTTTGTGTTGCCGCGTATCCTTGGAATCAATATAAAACATAATTTTCACGCTTCAAATCATCTAGGGACTTTCCTTCATCTACTAAACAAACTCTAACATTACTAAACGAATTTCCCTCTTTTTCCTTCAATGGAACCAATTTGTGTCTTTTATCATTCTTCATTATACTATAAGTATTTAATCTCCCATCATGCATAGGACTCTTATCAAATCTACATGGCCTCCCCAACAATAAATGACACACATCCATTTGGTTTATATCACACAAAATATAACAATAATATGTGCCTATTTTAAATTTTACCAAACATTGTTCTTTCACCAACACCTTAACTCCTTTTGTAACTAAGAAATCATATATGGTTTAGGATGTTCTAAATTTTTCAACTTTAATCTATCAATCATTTTTTTTGGCACTAAATTATTTATAATACCATTGTTAATGATAAACTAACAACACTCAACTCTTGGTTTGCATACTATTTTGAATATTTCCCCCCTCTATATTGGTTCTTCATCATCATCATTAGCAAGGCTCTTCTTTTTACAAGTTCCTCTCCTTCTTTGGTTCATCCTCAAATTGTAAGATCACTTAGTCTCCTCGACAACATGTGCAACTCTCTCCCATTGATCTCTTGCTAGGGTTTCTCTATCCTTATTAGCATTCAAGCACTCAATATCCTTCGTCTCCACACTTGAAACAAGTTCCTCTAAAATCTATTTTCACCTCCATCATATCTTCCTATACCTCTTTGATATCCATCAACTCTATCATTGTGGTATAAATTTTGTCATATTTTTCTTTGTAGTAAGAGCTACTTCTTTCTTTATTATTGTAGTAGGATTTATTTCTTCCTTCTTCATTATATTTTGAATCAACATCATTAAGATCTTTCATATATGTCCTTTTATCACCACATTGAGATCTATATCTTTAGAATCTTCCTTATCTTCCTCTTTTTTAGTTCTATCTACCTTCAAGTTTTCTATTTTATTTTTTTGTTATTATGACCAATTGATACATTTCCTTCACTATCTAAATATTTAGGATACTCAAATATTCTTTAATTGATCCTCTCAAACTATTGATATAAATATCAAAATTTATCACATCACAAGTTACTCATATGATATTGTTAATAAAAAATGTAGTTGGATCTACATGCTATGTTATCTTGTATATAATGAATGTACATATTTGCAAAAAATGATATTTAAATTAATAAAATAATGTTTAATTATTCATGCTAAATAAAGTGATTCAAGATAAAGTTTAAAAGAGTGTTTAAAGTGTATTCTACCAAAATATAGAAGAATATTAAGCTCAATGTTACTATTAAAAACTAAGCAATTAATAAAATAATAGTAATATGTGTCTTTATCATATATATTAAGATGTAGGATGCATATGACATACTTTACTTCATTTAAGTTTTAAGATATTATACTTCATCTTATTATTATCTAAAAGCCACTTCTTTTAAGTTTTAAGATATTATACTTCGTCTTATTATTTTCTAAAAGCCTCTTTTTTATTAGGTCTAATATGTATATAATTATTATGTACATATTTTAAAGTCATCGATAAAATTGGTTGAAATGAGTGAGGAGGTTGGTAGTTTTCATATTAGTAGAGATATCCATTTATTACCTCTTACTCATTCGATAATATTTAGTAATGTTTAAATATGAAATTTTTTGATATCTAGCAATGAGCACATCTAATCTTCATATAAAAAAATGTTTCAAAAAAGTCTTTGAATTTCTAAAGGGATTCTAGAAACTTCCATTAATCTTAAAAAAATAGTGATAAACATCAATTATTTCCTATTATTCAATTGATGATTTTTAAGAATACAAGCTTCTTTAATTTACATCGGTAAGTATATATGATTTTGTTGTTAAAATATTTTTTTCAAAGACATTGTCAAATTTCTAAAGAGACTGAATCTTTCATGTACTATATGTTGAACATAGGTTGTCATTGATTTCAAAGGCTTCCAATAATGACAAAGTATGCAGTCATAAGTTTTTCAAGGATAAAAAATATTGTAGGAGAACTTTGAATTATCATTATATTCCCCTTGACTTAAAGTGTTGTATGTCAGAAGTTTAGTCTATTCAATGTTGGTAATTTTACTGTCAAAATGCAAAATCAAGAAATGTATATTAATAGTTGTTGTATTCTTGCAATATCTTGCTTGCATCTATTTTTTATGTCTACAGTGGTCCAAAAGTCTATATCAGTATGTTTTTGTTCAAGGATATCTTTTGGGTAGAGAGATTTCTTTGGCAATACAATTATGGTCAGTATTTCTTTTAGAAATGCATTTTTGTTGTACGAATTGGAAGGAGAGTATGTCTACACTAGTACTATCATTTTTCTATGTTTTTGGAGGTGATATTCAATGTGCAAGAAGTTTGAAGTGACAAAAGGCTCTTTGAAGTAACTAGTAGTGTGTGGAATTCAACACTTGTGTGTGGTGTTAAGATAGGACTTGGTTAAGGTCTCTATGGTAGTGCATGACATCAAGTTATTTTGATGGAAAAAATTTTAGGCTTGGACCATTGTGTTACACGTTTCATGTAATTTGAATTTAGGTCCACCTTATGTTGTCCTGGCTATTTGTGGATCCCTAGGCAACATGGAAGGGTGTTAATGTAATGCCATGTATATATTTCAAATGTTTAAATGCATCAAGAAGTATATGTGGATGACCACATAAATTAGAATTACATTATGTGAAGTAGAGTTGGTCGCTAGTGCAAATTGTAGAAAAGGTGATGAAGATAAAAGGTGAATTACATTCTAATGTTTGTGCTTGTTACGCCGAGAGGCGTATTCAGTTGTAGAGGGAAGAATGTTTCTCCATAAACATTAACCCTTTTTCATTTTTTTTGACAGCCTCGCTGGCTGTCATGGTGGAAAACATCTTTAAAGATGGTCGACATGCAATATTTGAAATTGAAACGTATGACATGCAATATTCAAAATTGTTTTGACAGTCTCCAAGCGTTTCTGTTAATCATTATGTGTGACTTCTACTAAATAAAGCTCTGAAATCCGTTACATTTCTTAGCAACAATGATTTTTGAGTAGCATATATTTATATTTCTGGAGTCGTGAATGCATAGTGATGTTTGAAATTTTTAGTAATTTGGCTTTTAACAACGATAAATAATTTTATGGTTCCCTCAACAAGGGTGCCCAATCTTTTTAATAGCAGTTCACAACACCCACCTAATGGATTCAAGTTTGAGTGAGCATTTTCATATGGCAATGAATAAAACGGCAGATGCAAGAACGAGCAGCAGTAAAACAACACAAATTGGGAGTCACAGTGAGAGCAGTGACTACAGCTCGTCAGAGGACGAGGGTATCGATGATTACAGGCGGCGAGGATGTCATACTGTCAGAATTGGGGATTCCTTCAATGGAGGCCGCTATGTCATGCAGTCCAAGCTGGGTTGGGGCCACTTTTCTACCATTTGCTCTCGCCTAGGACACAAAAGACAATTTATGTTGCAAAACCCTCTTTTTCCTCACAAATTTAGTATAGGGTTTTTCTGTTTTTTATTTTAGGGGTTTGTTGAGAAAACTCGGCAATAGTTTAGCTTCTGTTTAGCGGTTGTTTCATTTTTTGGCAATAATGTATATCCTCAACTAATATTTGAGGACCGCATATGGGTTTTTGTTTGTTTTGGGTCTATTTTCAGGCGCTGATTTCTCTAATTGATTAAGTTTTATTTATATTTCTTTTGTAAGGGTAACTTTCGGCTTAGCTGCCACGGTTTAGGGGTATGATTTCCATCAAAGTGACTCCGGTCTTGCACATGGCCTTGGCCTTGTCTGTTGGGATATGATGTTGGTTGCCAGGATGCTGCATAGTGCATCCAAAGCTGGATGCGGTAAGTTAACCAATTTAATCTTTTCCGTTGGGGTATGATTCCAAATGCTATATCTTCCAATCAGATTTGGATGTCATAATTTCTCCAGTTTCAACATTTTTCATTTCTCCCAAGGATTTGTTCTAGGACTTGCATCGAGAAGTGGATGAAGAAGCATACCCAATTTCAATGTACAATCCATCTCATGGTTATTTGATCTTGGGGGTCAGCTATGAAAGCCTCGATGATTTAGCTCTCGAGCTCATCTGATCTAACAGGCATCATGTTTTGACTAGATGAAAAAATAACATTCTAACCAGACACATAGGGCCAGAGTTCCAAAGTTGGCCTCAAACAAATAGAAATGAGCACTTATACTGAAAAGTACAGATCTTTATGTCAGCTGTGAAGTTCGAGGCATCAGGATGGGAAGGGTATGAGCCTAGAGGTTTATTCTACTAATTTAATATGATGTATGAAGGGTTTGATTATTTGTCTTTTTTTTGGGCACAATCGATGGGGGTTAAATATGGGATCTCTGCTCAAAAAACCAAACTAGTCGAGCCCTGCAAATTACTTAAAGAGTTTTTGACATACATTAAGAAGGCTAAAGAAAGCCACTGTCACAAAATATCAAGTTGCTGAAACTAACCGAGCATTTAAAGTAGACCTAAAAGATGGTGTATAATCACACCTATCTGATAAAATAAGCTAGCTAACTAATAGAGCTGTTAAGAGCAACACGTGTAGCAGAATGGGATGATTGTACCAAAACAAGTCGACACTTGCAAAGAAATCAAAGTCCTTGAGTTACTCTGCAACATCCATTCTCTTTCAGAGCATGATCCTTTGCTCACAGCTCTTCTAATTCTCAAGTTGAGTCTGAAACAATCATCTCAGCTAATGCCACCTGCACCTGTGCCCCAAAGTCCTGATGCAGACTTAGTAGAACAATACCTGCCTTCCTTAGCTAGAAAGGAAACGGCCAGAGGGGAACTCATTCTTGCACTAGAAATCTTAAACTGGAAGGATTAGGTGTTTAAGTGCAATGGGGTCACTTTTTGCACATGGTCCACAAGATTTACAAATCCTTTTACACCTCCATCTGCATCCCCATGGTGTGCCAAGAGCCAAAGATTTGTCTCGAGAAAGACATAATGAAGTTCAAAGCTTGGGTGTCAAATGCTTCAAATTCTTTTACCAACTGACCTGAAGCACTACTTGGTTTTCTTGAAAATGCTTTAGCACATCATTTTCTGTAAAACCAACACAGAGAGACTAGAAAAATAGGAACAAGGAAGAATAATGCCCATAAATAGCTTTAGGTGGCAGGGTATGAGCACAGGAAAGAGTCTTGTTATATTTCATGTCTTAGCAGGGAAGAAACCACCTGTTACATGGACTCAAGAGTGATTTATGTGCATGGGAACATAGTGGCAGTTCTCTGAATGAGTGATAAATAGGGTAAAACAAAGATCTGTTTGATGTAACAAGCCAAGGACATGTTAATGAGAGATGAAGGTATATGCCTCACATAATAGAATGACTTCTAAACCCTCCCAGGTTGATGGGTCATGGCCTATATTTAATTTTAAGCAATCTATCCCATGATTGGCTAGACAGCTTCTACCTTGTTCCCTTCACATTAAGAGTGCTTGCATTTGATGACACCAAATTCCCCGTACACAACTTTTGCTTCATGAAGTATACTTTCAGAGATGAGTCAATATTGTTACAAGTAGTCACTTCATTGGGAGAAACTATACATATTTATTGCAAGAGGGTTCTTTTCCTTGGATTCAAAACTGTGTTAAAAAGTGAAAATCAAATTTTCGATTCTCACTTCTATACCCATAATCAAGATGAATGATTCATTGGATTGTAAATAACTAAACAAGATTACCTTATATATACAAATCTTTATAAGTATATATTTCTTTTGTATCATGCTCTTTTATCTTTAAATCCTATTTGTTGTCTCAGTTACAAGAGTTGTATATTTGGTCCCTGCTGATCTATCTATAAGCCTCTACTTTTCAAGGAGTGCCTCATTTTAGGTCCTTTTTCAAGATATTTCAATAAGGGCTGCATTTTAGGCCCTTTTTTGAGATATTTGTTTCTTTTAAATGATTTTATTATTACAATTTATTTTTCTATAATATCAGGTTTATTTTCTTGTTTTCTTGTTTAGAATGCTATGAATCATGGCCTTTTTAATTTCTTGGTAAATTGGCAATATTCGCCTTGCCACTAGACAATGTCCCTCTTTCTTTTTGGCTAGGAGCAAGGAAAGAATTTAATAATTCATCATAGAAGTGGATTCTATTCAGGTTATCATAATGATTATTTCTCTGCCTTTCCACTAGAAGATTATTTCTATAAAACAAACCTATCATTCATCAATTCTCTTTCTCTCTCATCATTGCGAAGAAACTATACACATATTATTAGTTCTTTGTGCTACAAAATCTAAGAGCAATTATCACTACACTTTTCTCCGAGGTTAAAAAGAGGAGAACAATGGAGCTAAGATAAGATAATTTGTGCAGAGTTGTGTGTGTGTGCCGATTTTGTTACACTTTCTTACTATTGCAATTTTATGATAACTCTCGGCGTATTTTTATAGTGGAATAAGAAGATTATACATATCAAAGATATGACTAAAATCACAGTAGGACCCAAAGGCACTATCAAATATAACAAAGTTCCGCTTGAGCCCTTTTCAAGTAATTGTTTAATTTTTTCATAATTACGGAATGTTAAGAAGAAGAAAAATTACACATCTCCATGCTTTAATATGAGTTGATATGTAGTTGTAATAGTGAAATTTGCATATCCATACACTTATTTTATATTTAGAGATTTTTATTTCCTTATCTCAAATCAATTACAAGTGTTTCAGTGGAGAAGTCTAAGATTGTTCTTAAATTAAAATTTAAAATATTAAATTTTTAGATTATTATTTTTCTTTTCTAGCTTAGTGAGCTAAGTTCTGAAATATTCATAGGCCTCATTTCTATATCCAATATTTAATGTACAATTAATTTATATGGTTGATCAAGGAGGTCATCTTTCTAAGGGCATTTAGATTTGGAGCTTAAATAGAACACATGTATTTTAGAATCATATTTTGCATATGGACTATTGTCATAACTTACTTAAATTAAACATCAACAAAATAAAGGAACCAACTACTCCAATAAAACAAAATAAAGGAACCAACTACTCCAATAATGGAATATAATCAGGCCAAATTATACATATCTTGGATAAATATACCAAAGAAGCAAGCGAACATATATTTTTCTTAAAGTTTTCCTACAAGAAGGGATGAAATAAAGGAAAATAAAAAATAGATTTTTAACTTTATTGGAATGCTAAGCGATGAATTACATTTTTTTGTGAACCTAAAGTTTTGTTTGTGTGACTAAGGGTTTCTCCTAAATTTTTCACTCATTATGGTTTTATGATTTTTTAATTGTTACATCTCATTTCTAGATATAATTAGTTAAATTCTTCTTTTATATTGATGCTTCATTTCTAATATTAATTCTAGGGTTCATTCTTACATTAGCCGACCTTTCTTTTGTCCACCCTATTAACATTATTTAGTTTATGAATCTAATGTGCTTATATGCTTATGTCATTAGTAAAAACTTGCTATATCATTTTTTTTTAGTTGAATTTTATGTATAGTTAAGCCTTGGTCATATCATTATGATTAGATTCTAATTATGATTAGTGTTCAATTAGGGTTAGGGTTAGGGTTCTATTAGGGTTGAATTTGGGTTAGGGTTTAATAAGGGTCAAGGTTATGGTTAGGGTTCATTAAAGGTTAGTGTCAGATTTATGATTTAATTAGGGTTAGGATTAGGGTTAGGGTTCAAATGGAGTTATGATTCTATTAGGGTTTAGCGCTATGTTTATGGTTCAAATATAGTTAGGATTCAATCATGGTTCAATCAAGGTTAGGTTTAGACGTTAATTAGGATTAGGGTTCAATTAGGGTTAGGGTTCAATTAAATATTAATATATATAAAATACGTCAAGAGTTATCCTTCTCAAGGTGCTTATTTTCATCATTTTTTCTCAATGCAATAGACGCCTCAATAATGATAACTCTCGGCGTATTTTATATATATTAATATTTAATATATGTATGCTAGTATCTAAAGATCATATGTAGTGAGGAAGAGTGTTAGTTGTAACTTTGGCAAGTGTTGAGTTACTTTGAAGATCCATAAGCTTTATCATTGTATTTTGGTAGGATGGTGTTCTATTGGTTTTATTATTTAATTTGGGGATTGGTGTCTCCAGTAGGTTGGTGCCTACAAACACAAAAGGGGATTGTTTTCTTTGATAGGTTGGTGCCTACTTCAGTGTGTAAAATTCACTTGTATATTTTTGCATTGTGAGGCTGGATTTGGGTAGTAGATTCAAGCATCTTTTCTCACTATGGTTTTTCCCATCTTGGGTTTCCACGTATATTTAGTGTTCACTTGTGCAGATGTATGTGCTTATGTTGTTCCTTGATCATTAGCTTTCTGCTTTGAGTTAAGTGTGATTTTTTATATGTGCATTTGAGTTGAGATTTTTAAATAGATTTAATCTACTAATTCACCCCCCTCTCGGTATATTGTGTGCCCTTCAATTGGTATCAAAGTTGAGTTCCTTTCAAGAAGCCTAACAACTTAAGGTAGGTCCAAGATGGCACAAGATTTTTTTTATGAAAACAAAGCACCGGTCTTTGATGGATCCAATTTTGCATTTTGGAAGGTTAGGATGGAGTCCTATTTGATAGATTTAGGAATGGACATCTAGATGTTAGTTATAGAAGGATATACGCCTCCTAAAATCCCTCCTAGGGATTAGGCTAGAAAGAGGGCTTGTGAACTCAATGCTAAGGCAAGGAATGCTATTTTATGTGGATTGACTAATTCTGAATTTGTGAAACTAATGCAGTGCATAACAAGAAAAGACATATGGGATAATCTGGACACAATCTATGAAGGTGATGACAAAGTGAAAGAGGCAAATCTGTAAACTTACATAGCTCATTTTGAAGGTCTGAAGATGAGAGAAGATGAGAACATTGTTACATTCATGCTCCGAGTTGATGAAGTTTTCAACCATATATATCTTGGCGAGAGTTTGGAAGAGAAGATTATTGTGAAGAAGGTACTCAGATCTCTCCTTGGAAGGTTTGATCCTCAAATATTTTTTATTAAGGAAGCTAAGAATTTGAATACTTTAAAATTGATTGAACCACATGGAACTTTGATTGCATTTGAGATGAGATTTGAAAGTGAACATTCTATATGGAAAGAGGATGCTTTCAAAGTGTATGAAGCAGGTTGATCAAGATTCTAATTTTGGATCGAATATGAAAGAAGCAAGTTTTGTTAGGAAGCTACAAAGAGGTTTTGGTAAGTACAATGGAAAATTGCATTTCAAATGTTTCAATTGTGGAGAAGTAGGACATTTTATCACTAAGTGTCCCCATAAGAATACTAATCGTGTTGAGGAGAAGAATGGAAAGAATTCATTTCAGAGAAAATTTAGAGGCAAGAAGAAACATAAAAGTTTCTACACTAATGAGGAAGAAGACTACTCCATTTAAGAAGAAGATGAAGGTGTATCTGGAGAAGAAAAAAGAAAGGTTGTGTTCATGGATTTTGAGACTACTAAAGGAGATGTAGATATAGGTTCCAAAAATGTTAAAGAAGAGGTCAATCTAATGGAGGAATTGATGTGTGCTGGAAAAGAAATCAAAAGGTTGAAGAACATAATTGTAGAAGAAGTGAGAGCTAAAGAAAAGGTATCTAAGGAGTTGAAGAAAGTAGAAAAGATGATTGTTGATTTGAAGACCTGGACAAAAGAGGCAAAAAGGATTGAAGAAGTTCTGATCTAAAAAGTTGTTATCAAGAGATAAAGATTGTGAGAAATTGGAAGCAAAAATTGTGATAGTAAGAAAAGAGCTTGAGAAAGTGAACCAACAATTGTAGATGAAGTTTGGTAAAAGTACTAAAACCCTAAATCAGATTTTGGGAAGTCAAAGAGCTCAACATGTCAAAATCAGAATAGGTTTTGATGATCAGAAGAAGAAGGTGACAAAACAGTTTGAGAAGGCTATTATGGCAATTCCGGATGTGACAAGCTCTAGAAGTTCGAAGTCTAAAAGAACCATGGAAAGTGATCAAAGCATGAAACAAAATGATGGATTCATTCAAGTGCACAACAAAAGAAGAAGATCCAGTAGATAGGGATATAATACTAGGTTAAATTTTCCTTTCTTTTTTATTGTTTCAATTGCAATAATTTTGGACATAAGGTTGTGGACTGTAGAAAAACTTTGGTAAGAAGAAATAACTTTGTCAACAATAATGCATTTTCACCTCTATACAATTTTAATATCATTTGTTTCAAATGCAACAACTTTGGACACATTGTAAGGAACCGTAGAAGCATTTTTGTGAGCCCTCCGCTACCAAAAAGTGGAAGAAAAGGATCATAAAGTAGAAGTCTTGAAACAAAAAAGATTTGAAAGAAAGTTCTTGAAGAGAAGAAGTCAAAAAAGTCATGATTTCACAAACTACACAACATGCTCAGAAGGAGAAGAATATGTGGATCATATACAATGAGTGCTCTAGCAACATGACTGGAGATAAAATTAAGTTCATGAAATTCAAGAAATTTGAAGGTGGTTCTATGACCCTTGAAAATAATTCAACTTCCAAAATCTTCGACAAGGGTACTTTAAGTCTTGATGGTGGTAGACCAAAGACACGTGATGTTTTATATGTTGAAGGTTTAAAGCATAATTTGTTAAGTGTTGGTCATATGTGTGACAAAGGCTATAAACTATCTTTTAGTGCCGAAGGTTGTGAAATCAAGGAATCAAGTTCTGGTGAACTAATTGCAGAAGGAAGCAAGACAAATAATGACATTTATCATCACAATGAATTGAATGGATAGAGTTGTCTCATTGCATAGAAAGATGAAACTTGTATTTGGCACAAAAGGTTAGGACATATGAATTTTAATGATGTTGTAAAGATTAGTTCAAGAGGGTTGGTTTGAGACATTCCAAAGATTAAGAAGCCTCAATCAATCAGTTGCAAGCCATCATGAAGGGAAGCAAACAAGAAGCAAATATCCAGCTAAGGATTATTTCACATCAAAACCATTAGATCTGGTTCATACAGATCTATGTGGACCCATGAGCAATAAAATTCCACAAGGAGATAGGTATTTCATGATGCTCATTGATGATTACATTAGGATGACTTGGATAACATTTTTGAAAGAAAAATCAAAATCATTTGAGAAGTTTAAGGCATTCAAGGCATTAGTAGAAAATAAAACTGGAAGGACAATTAAAGTTTTGAGATTTGATAGAGGTGGAGAATTCACTTTTGAGAAGTATGACAAATTTTGTAAGAGCATGGGATTCAAAGGCAATTTTGTGCTCCTATAACTCCGTAGCAAAATGGAGTTGCAGAAAGAAAGAACTGGACTATATAGGAGATGGAAAGAACTATGTTATGTCAAGAAAATCTACCAAATATATACTGGAGGGAAGCTACACATACTACTATATATATTCTAAACAGAGTCTAGATCAAGCACCAAACTGAGAAGAAACCATATGAGCTATAGAGAGGAAGATCAACATCACTAAGACACCTCAAAATATTTTCCTGAGCAAGTGCTACATCAAGAGAGATGAAGAAAATTTTGGTAAGTTTGATTCCAAATCAAATGCAGGTATTTTCCTTGATTATTCTTTAAGAAGTAAAATCCTATAGATGTTTTAACAAAATATTGAATAGGATAATTGAAAGTGAAAATGTGAGAGTTGATGAGATTATTCAATTTAATAGCATTCCAAAAATAGAAGATGATGAAGAACTAATTCACAAAAACATTGAAGATTTAGAAGAAGTGGTTACAAAGACTCCAACAAAGTATGTTCAAAGAATCATTTTGAAGACTAGATCATAGGAGACAAAGATAGTGAGGTTTAGACCCAAAAGATACTTGAGAGAGCAAGTGAGAAAGTACACTTTGCTTTACTATCAAAGATAAAGCCTAAGTTATACAAAAAAGCAAGCAAAGAGAAAGGATAGATAGAAGCTATGGAGGAAGAATTAAATCGGATCATGAAGAATGAAACTTAGGAACTTATCCTATGACCTAAAGAAAATAATGTAATTAGAATCAAGTGGGTGTTCAAAAACAAGCTAAATGAAGAAGGTGAAGTGAGTTGGAACAAGGCAAGACTTATGTGTAAAGGATATGCTTAGGTCGAAGGCATAGACTTTCAAGAGACATTTGCTCTTATGCAAAGATTGGAGGCAATTCGAATGTTCTTAGCTCTTTTTGCATTCAAGAACTTGAATGTGTCCTAGATGGATGTGAAGTCGACATTCTTGAATGGACAACTAGAAGAAGAGTTTTATATTAAACAACTAAAAATATTTCAATGTTCTAACAATCTTGATTATGTAAACAAGGCTTTGTATGGACTCAAGAAAGATCCCAAATATTGGTATTCAAGGTTGGATGGATACTTGTAGTTGCAAGGATTCCAAAGAGGAAGTGCAGATAGTAATCTATACATAAAATCAGAAGGAGAATAGCTATTGATAGTTGGGGTCTATGTAGATGAAATAATTTTTGGAGGTAGTGAAGACATGTGCAAGGACTTTCAGAAGGAAATGTAGAATTAATTTGAAATGTCAATGCTAGGAGAATTATCTTTCTTTCTTGGGTTACAAATTGTACAATCAGACAAAGGCATTTTTATTTCATAGCACAAGTACATAAAGGAGATGCTAAATAAGTTTAGGATGGAAGATTGCAAACTAGTTGGAACACCTGTTGTTACAGGATACAAATTAAGTAAAGATGATGAATTTGCTTTGATAGATCAAGCTTTGTACAAATCCATAATTGGCAATTTGTTATATGTGACAATATCCATACTGGATATTATGTAGGCAATTGGAATGGTTGCTAGATTTCAGGCATCACCTAAAGAGAATCGTATTAAAGCAATAAAGAGAATATTTAGGTATTTGAAGGCTATTGAAGATTTTGGGCTGTGGTATCCTAAGAGTAAAAATTTCACTCTGACTGCATACATAGATGCAGATTGGGTAGGATGTTTTGATGATTGAAAGAGCACAAGTGGAGGAGAATTCTTTCTTGGTGATATTTTGGTGTCTTGGTTGAGCAAGAAACAAGAATCAATTTGCCTATCTACAACAAAAGAAAAATAGATTGTTGTAACATCATGTTGTACTCAAGTGCTTTGGATGGAGTAGGATTTGAAGGAAATGAAGATTGAATGAAATGAACCTATCACTATTCTTTGTGATAACACCAGTGCCATAAATATTTCAAAGAATCTGGGGATGCACTAAAGAACAAAAAAAAGTTGTAATCAAGTATCACATCTTGAGGGAAAAGGTTGCAAAGAAGGAGGTAAGATTGGATTATATTGATACAAAGGAGCAAGTTGTAGATATATTCATGAAGCCACTTCCCAAGGAGACATTTGAGTTTCTCCGATAGAATTTGGGAGTTGTTGCTCCCTCCTCTTGAATCAAGAGCAAGCATAGGTTAAGGGGGAGCTTTGTCTCCCTATCATAAGAAGGCTTGGTGGTCTTGCATAATATTCTTAGTGGAATTTAAGCATGGACTCGGGGGGAGTCTATTTAGGAAATAGGTTTTCAAATTGTGTAGTGTATCAAAAAATGAAGAAAGGAGGAGAATGATGTGTTTGTAGAAGCAAATATCAGTGTGGAAAAGTGGTGCCTCCTTGTAAGGGCAAAAAGTATTGACCCTTTTCCATTGATGTCAAAGGGGGAGAAAGTGAGCTCAAAATGTTGAATTGCTCAGAAAGAATAATGATCTCAGAATGCTATCTTCCATAGGGGAGAGAGTGAAGAAAATTCTACAGCAAAGAAATCATTCTAAAATTTATTTTGGTGGCCCAACATTTTGTTGTTTTCCATCAATGACAAAGGGGGAGATTGTTGAACATAGGTTGTCATTGATGTCAAATGTTGTCAGTAATGATAGAGTCTGTAATTAGAAGTTTGCCAAGGATGAAAGAGATTATAGGAGTACTTTGAATTATCATTATATTCCCCTTGAATTAAAGTGTTGTATGTCAAAAGTTTAGTTTGTACAATGTTGGTAATTTTACTATCATAATGCAAAATCAAGAAATACATATTATCAGTTGTTATATACTTGCAATATCTTGCTTGCATCTATTCTTTATGTTTGTGGTGGTCTGAAAGTTTGTATCAATATGTTTCTTTTCAAGGATATCTTTTGGGTAGAGATATTTCTCTGGCAATACAATTATGGTCAACATTTCTTTCATAAATGCATTTTTTCTCTACGATTTGGAAGAAGAGTGTTGGATGCACAAGACAACTGAGAGGGGGGTGAATCAGTTGTACCTTAAAACTTCAAAACCCTCATACACATTTAGATCCACATTAATACAATTAACCCTTAATATGTTATAATGATTTAACATGAAAGGCAAATAACAGAAACTAAACAAATCAACACCAAGCACAAAAGAACACTAAATTTGCGTGGAAAACCCAAGATGGGAAAAACCACGATGAGGATTAGCTCACAATATAAAGTAATATAAACATTGAATACAATGGGGCTCACTACCCAAAGAAAGAAAGGATCACTATCAAAATATAAAAGAAGATATAAAGTAATGTTACATAGAGAAACCCATCTCAATGCGATAGAGAAATCCACCATAATATCACCAACACCTTCACAACATAATCGAAGAATTGTACACACCTTATGCTCACTGCATCCAGTAGTCTAACACATGAAAGCTTACACCGCACTTTCCTAATTCGCACTCTAACACTTTTCAATTCACATCACTCACATCTTTCTTGTCTATCTCTTCATCCCTCAATAACTCAACTCTTATTTATACCATCTTCAACCTTGAAACCATTCTCCAAGATCGACTATGCACATCAACTGTGCAAATTCAAATTAGGTTGGTACAAAAACACTTTTGTGGTGGATATAAGTGAAGACGAACAACACCATTTCTTATTTGGGACCCAAATCTATAACACCATGCTACAACATGCTTCTACAAACAATAAATATCCACCGTAACTAGTGTAAACACTAAGGTCGGTTGTTACCCATGTAAACACCATTAAAATTTTAAGAACACACTTCCTTTGATCCAAGAACAACTCCTAGATAGAAAATGTCACCAAAACATAACTTGGAATATTCCACAAACACCCTAAAATCCAACAAACTCCTTTGCAACAACTTTCACCTAAGAAATGTACACACCCAGTACACTCAAACAACTCTGCCATACATTGCAACATAAGAAACTAACTTTCAAAGCACTAAACCTCAAACAACCTCGATTGAAGAAAGATACCAACACTTTCAACACTTCTTCAGATCCGCAAGACCTAAAACCAAACCACGGACAAACATGGAACAAAAATATTTCTCCCAAATACCTCTACTATATACTGTTCACATATTGGCGAATAAAACTTCTATACAACAATCCAACACACCAAATTTTGAATACAATGCCTCTAAACACCTTTGATCAACATATCCAAAATATACAAGAAGATCTTCAACCTAGAAGAAATGCAGAGCAACACCAGAACACTACTCTGTAACCCAGAACAACACTACAACACATTGTTTCCTCTTTTTATAAAATTTTCTCAAAAGCACTTAAAAACCAAGCATCAGAGACACATCCTTATCATCTCCATTACTTCTCAACCATAGATAGAAGCTTATCAAAGAAACAGTAGAGGTTGACATTAGTATCTTACTAATGACAACATAATGCAACTAGTCAAAGCATAGATAACACTAGCATACTCTTGCAAAAATCTCCCCCAATAATGATCTTCTTCCTCCTCTTATAGTTGACACCAATGACAAAACAAGCCTGTTGACATCAATGACAAAACCAATATGCTCATGCTTTCAACAAAGAGTATGTATACGCTATTACTGTCAGTTTCCCGAGTTTTCAAGGTGATGTTCAACATGTAAGAAGTTTGAAGTGATAGAAGGCTCTGCGTTCTTGTTTTTCAACTTGTTTATGTTCAAGACGTGTGTGGTAATGACTAGTAGTGTGAAAAATTCAAAACTTATGTGTTGTGTTAAGATAGGACCTAGTTAAGGTCTTTGTGGTAGCACACAACATCAAATTATTTTGATGACAAGAATTTTATGTTTGGACCATTGTGTTACATGTTTCATGTAGTTTGAATTTAGGTCCACCTTATGTCGTCCTAGCTCTTTGTGAATCCCTGAACGACATGGAAAAATGTTAATGTAATGTCATGTATATATTTCAAATGTTCAAATGCATTACCAAGTAGCCTTGGATGATCACATCAATTAGAATTATATTTGTGTGAAGTAGAGTTGGTTGCTAGCGCAAATTGTACAAAAGGCGGTGAAGATAAAAGGTGAATTACATTCTAGTGTGTGTGCATGTATCAGAAGATCATATGTAGTGAGGAAGAGTGTTAGATGTAACTTTGACATGTGTTGACTTACTTTGAAGATCCACAAGATTTATCATTGTATTCTGGTAGGACTAGTATTCTACCTACTATATTATTTTATTTGGGGATTGGTGTCTCCAGTAGGTTGGTGCCTACAAACACAACAGGGGATTGTTGTCTTCGGTAGGATGGTGTACTTCGGTAGGATGGTGTAGGATGATTGTATATTTCTACATTGTGAGGCTAGATTTGGGTAGTAGATCCAAACAACTTTTTTCACCATGGTTTTTCCCATCTTGGGTTTTCACGTATATTTGGTGTTCACTTGTGCAGATATATGTGCTTATGTTGTTCCTTGATCACTAGCTTTCTACTTTAAGTTAAGTGTGATTTATGATATGTGCATTTGAGTTGAGAGTTTTAAATAGATTTGATCTACTGATTCACCCCCCCGCCCTCTCGATAGATTGTGTGCCCTTTACTATCATCCAAAATATTCATGTTAAAATTATTACATAGTTATATTAAAATATTTATAAATTTACTATCCTTTAAAATATCTATGTAAAATTTATTGCACAATTTTATTATAACATTGTGTGGATGGTTGTTTTCTTTTTGAATCATTAAATACTTGTTCCCAAGTTCACACAACTTGGAGATTGATCTAATTCCATTCTTAAAGCTAGGTTGTATATATATTTTTGTAAACTTTTTTTTTAATTTTGTATGAAGCTTTGAACTCAAGACCTTTTAGGTCCCTACAACACAACTTTGACGTTACATTGAGCGTCGACCGACATATTTTTGTAAACTTATTTATGTATGAATATATTACATAAAAATATCTATGTAAAAATAATTTCTAAAATTTCTATAAAATTATTACACATTTTTATTCAAAAATCTATATAAATTCATTATCATATTGTTACAATTTTATTCAATTTTCCTCTTGAGGGAGTTGATAAAGCTATATGTGGACCAATTCCTCTTTGCAACAGAGGAACTGGCAACCTGTGCAAGAAGGCGAGTAGCAAGTGTCTTCAACTGCGGTGTATCCCTCCCATGCCATGTCCACCATCCAATAGGGTTTGTTTAAGCTAATATAGCTCTATCCAACCTTGCCTGTGGTTTACTCAAGTTATCAATATGAATTATAGAAATTTAATTGTTAGAGAAAAAGGTATTTCCTAATTAATTATCTATTAAATTATTAGGTTATTTTTCCTCTAATTACTTAAGCTTATTTAGCTCATGTTCTTTTATGTCTCATGTCATAGGATGAGGACACATGTCATGATCTTGTTTTATCCTCACCTAAGGTTTCTAGGTTGATTATCCTTTTATAAGGATTCTCTATTGTATAATCATTAAGATGCACATTCATAATGATTCATGCTTTTTTGGATCAATAGCTCTTGGCCTTCATAGATTTGTATTCTATCTTTTTGTGACATGCATTTGATTGTAGGTGATCCTCGAGAGTTGTGGAGTTGATTTTTCCCAACTTCAATATGGTATCAAAGCTCCACACCTATAATTCTCTCCCCTTCATTTGAGAGATTTCATGCCTTGAGCTATCATTCGGTGCATCTTGGATCAAAACAGATTTTTCCATTGGGTTCAAAGTCGTTGTGAAAGTTAGGTTTGCCTTTTATTTGGCATGATTTGGACTCCAAAAGTTAGACCGACAAGGGTTTGAAGCAGTTCTTTTTCTAGATCCGAAGGGTAACTGCAAATTCAGAGTATTTTGAGCTGAAAAAAACCTCACAGTTGTGTTTAAGAGACTGATTTGACGAATTTTGATATAAAATTTTCCCTATTCCGATGTCAGGAGCTTTTGAGTCAATTTTTTTTGCTAGAGAGGCCATACTCCAACATGCAAGTTGAGGTAAAAATGTCAAAAAAAAATATTTTTTTTCTGCATAAAAAAAATCAAATTAAAAATTATTAAAACCCCTTTTTAGTATGGGTCGACAGGTTTTTTATTTTTAATATATATATATCGGTGTTGCAAGGTACTCATAGGGGTGCCACTAGGTGGCAGCCCCTCAGGCCCTACCCCTTTATGGAGGTTACCACCCCTTACCATTTTGGCAAGATGACGACCCCCCTTGGGCTCCACCCAGGGGTGGCAGCCCCACCGCCAGTCCTTTTAAAAAAAACGAATATAAATTTTTAATAAATTTTTTTATATGTTTTTCCTTAAAAAATATATATAATAGTTTTAAAACTTTAAAATAAAAAGTCAATTTTTTTTTTGCAATAAAATAATTCTTGTACCTGGAGTGCTCTTTTCAACACCAATTCTAAAGTTGGTGGATCTCCACGTTTGGAGGTTTTTGCCAAATTTGGCAGAGGAGCCTTTTTTTGCCTAGCTTAGCCCCTCTCCATTCAGCTTTTCATTTTTGCTCCCCATCTTCTAGGGGCCATATCTTGGTCATATGGTGGTCTTTTCCATTGCATTTTTTTTAAACGGGGTAGAATTTTGTGCTCTTTGTAGTGATGTAGGTGGTTTCTAGTTTTGACTTCTAGTTTTTTCATAAATCATTTTTCTCAGTGTTGTTGTTATGTAGTTCTCATTTTGGAGACTTTGACGAGCCGTATCTTTTGCATTCAAACTCCCTTTTGGGTGTCATTTTTTTAAGTGCATTTTTTTGTGTACTTTATCATGGTGCTATCAGTTTACTCATTTTTTGATAGAGAATTGTATTTTTAGCATGTGCTCATTTTTGGACATTATGAGCTTCCATTGTAAGCATTTGTTTTATGTAAACAAACTGAAATAAAGTGCCTCAAAATTGTATTTTTGGGGATCTTGCACATCATTTTGTGTCTTATTATACTCACACTATGATATAAAGTGCTATGGAGGGTTAATGTTTGCCTATGTTTTGCCATCACACCTTTGTCTAGTGAGTGTCCCTTCCATGACAACAATGAATCTTGGTGGTTCTTGCCTCATGTGTGTGTGCCTTTTGTTTGCACACCCTTTATATTTATTGGTACTTTCATGTTTGCACATTTAGATGTTCTTCATTCTTCTTAAGGCACTTTGTTTTGGCATTCAATTTCAACGAATCTGTCTTGGCTCTCTCTTGCCAATATTATGGGGGGTTTCTACTATTGGTGTTAATGCTTCCTTGGTTTCGTGTTGGAGTGAGCTATGTATATAGTATTTGTTCCTATGTACTAGGCGAATGCAAAGTACATTAGTGACTAATTACCCAATCATTTTCGGTGAGATGGAGCATCTACCATATGGACACTCTTACATTCCTATTTTTGGAGGTGGCCTTTTATTTTCACTTGATCAGTTCTTCATAATTTTGGTACCTACGCCATCTGTATCTTCGAGTTTCAGATGTTTTTCCTTTGTTTTCCATCTGATTTGAGTAGTGTTGTTGGGGGCACTCATGAAAATTATTGTCTTCTTGATCTTGATCTTCATTTTGACTTTATTCTTTCAACATTATAGCAATCATTCTTCGATAGTGTTTGCAACTTCTTCATGCTTTAGTGGTGTTCCTTATGTTCATCCTTTGTTCCTATTCTTTTGGGACATTATTTTGGAGGCTTCTTAGTCCTTCACTTGTATTTCTCTCTTTTGGAGAGGATTTCTCTCCCACGGGGTTTTTCTCATTTTCTCTGTTTTTGAGAGATTTGATTGTTTGTACATGGGTATCTCACTAGGCCTTGTTTTTCGGGACCCATCATGCATTCATCTTTAAATTTTTGAGCTTCTCCCTAAATTTCACTTAAGAGGGGGTGTTAGAGAAAAGGGTATTTCCTAATTAATTATTTATTTAATTATCAGGTTCCTTTTCCTCTAATTACTTAAGCTTACTTAGGTCATGTTATTTTATTTCTCATGTCATAAAATGATGACACATGTCATGATCTTGTTTTATCCTCACCTAGGGTTTCTAGGTCGATTATCTTTTTGTAAGGATTCTCTATTGCATAATCATTAAGATGCAAATTCATAATGATTCATGCTTTTTTGGATCAATAGCTCTTGGCCTCCATAGTTTTTCTATTCTCTCTTTTTGTGATAGGTGTTTGATTGTAGGTGATCCTTGGGAGCTATGGAGTTGATTTTTTCCAACTCCAACAGTAATTTTCTTAAATATTGAAACTCATTTAGTTATTTCTTATCATTTATTTCCTAGAAGGTAGTGTACATGGGCATCAAGCCCTTCATAATACACTACAAATTATTTGAAATGAATTTACACCTTACACGTTCACATTGTGAAGACTTATGTCAATTGGTAGTTAGTTGAGACCCTATCCAACTACTAGACCCTTTGGTTTCTATTTAAAGATAATGTACTAACTTTTAAGGATGTATAAAATTATAAAGTATAAATATTATATGGATTCTAATGGTTAAATCATCTAAATTCACCATTCATTATGATTTTATTACTTTTTAATATTATAATTGTTAAAAAAAGGTATTATATGTCAATATTGGCATAACATGATGGTTTAAAGGTGGTGTTGTTGTTCTTGCCACTAAGGTTCAAACCCTATTGGGATATTATTGTTGAGTGTTTATGTTGGGGATGAGGTCCACCGTTTGTGACCTCATCGATTCATAGCTCTGGGTCAAAAGTGTTTACCCAAAAAAAGGTATTATATGTTTAGGATTTGTCAAATTTTAATTGGAGAATGAAGAGTTAAGGGCCTTGAATAAGATTTAATGTGAGAATCATGTGGTGTGAGTTTCTTTATTGGTCTTACTTTGTATCTAGGTGCCATCCATTTTTTGGGTCTTAGCATTTCAAATTGCAAGTATTATCCCATACCTAATGTTGACCTTCCCTTTGCAATTTCACATGTAGTCTATTATTAGATCTCCTAATTAACTAAACTAAATATATTCAACTATTATATTAGTTGATTTGAGTAGAAATAGTACTCGTTCAAATTATCAAATAATTTTTTGTAAAATCAAATCATATAAATATCTTATAAAATCATATTATATAAATTGTTCTAGATCATATTTAATCACGTTCTCTAAATAATTTAGAGCCCACCTATAATTACATTGCTAAAAAAAACACTATCAAATAGAGAGAAAAAATGTTATTTTAACTATATTACGTGATTCAATTATAACTTAGAGGATAGTGATTCATGACCTTGAGAGAATATCAAACATTTGTCTTACCTATCATAACATTTAGTGTCATATGGCTCTAAACATTCTCTAAAAAGTTGCATGCTCTTTGCCTAGTCTCACACATATGGAGGTCAAAATGGTCCGACTTTTTTCAGGCAACGCCTCCATTAAATGTAACCTTTTGTAGGTAATCTTTCAATATATTCTTTTCATATACAAATGTATCAAGAGATTTGTCTACATAACCAATATTATATTTTCCCGATTTTATTTCCATTGCTTAATACAAACTAAGTTTCTATTGTCTTCAATATATACCTTTATAAGAACAAGCATATCTTTATGATATAAGTCTAATAAATTTATATTTCAATATGTAGGAATCAAAACAAACAAACAAACAAACAAAAAGCTCATTCTAGACTTGTTTGATAGAAGCAAAAGAAAGTGACCATTGCATTTCAAACAAAACTGTAATTGTTATTAAATATTCCTTCAGTTGATTATAAACAATTATATGATATGAATATATTTTAAATATGATAGAAAATATTCTAAAAATAAATAAAAATCTTAATACACCTTCTTTTAAATATTTTTCTTAAAAATTTAAATAATAATAATAATATTGAAGTAAAATAGGTACCTTGCGTTCTGAATGGCAGGTGAGAGGAAGAAAGAGGATGGTAAGTACCGAGCCCGCCATGTTCCAGCTAATCACAACACACATGGATGAATATAATTAATTAAGCCAAATTTCCTCTCTCCACACGCAGATCAGCTATCTCTCTGTCTAACATTGGAATGCCGCGTGCTTGCCTGGAATGTTTTTCTGTTCGATTGGTGCATAATTCGATCATCCTCTAATGCGTTGCGAGGTATGTAACCAGAATACAAATATAGAATTGCCTAAAGCGGCAAAATTTCCTGTCAAAATATTGTGCGGAACGGTGTACATGCACTCCAAGATCTCTGGAATGAATCTTCACCTTACATGTATGGAAATTTGACCAAATCGGGTTTGCGTTGGTTATAGTTTAGGGCTACATGATTTGCACAGATTGTAGAGGACGTGCCTCATCGTTGGGTTCTAGTCACGTGCACGACGATTGGATTTCGGCGATACCCAATTGAATACTTGTTTTCCTGGAATATGAAAGGGGTTGCCGAGGAACCGTCTCTCAGAGATTTTGCGTCCCCCAGAATTATAAGGGTGGGATTTTGAAGGGTGCGTGATTGCGATGGCTATATAGGAGGGGTCTGAGTTCGATTTGATGTCGTGGCTACTGTGGCAGCGGTTTTATGTTCTATAGAGATCAGAGTGGTGGGGACTTGCACCGTTCTGAATTGGATTCGTGGCTGATACGTTGTTGGATGCACTCTGGTTTGACTTGCTGCTATTAATGAAGAGAAGAAATTGAATTGAGATGCTATTGTCAATTGTCGCCAAAATGGAATTCGTATTGCAAAGACTAATAACAATTGAGACTGGTTTGTCTACAGACAATCTCAATGGGTGTCTGCTAGCAATTGTATCCAGTGCTTTTATAGGGGCAAGCTTTATAATCAAGAAAAAAGGCCTAAAACGTGCTGGGGCATCAGGAGCTCGAGCAGGTACAGATTGCTTGGCTGTTCATTACAATGAAAACGTATCTAGATTTGGGTATTTTATGTATGGATCCCATTGCCGGACACTACATTCTTGATCCACTCTAAAGGTGCTTTCTTTCTTCTTTTACAGGTTTAGGTGGCTATACATATTTGCTAGAGCCTCTGTGGTGGACAGGAATGATTACTAGTAAGTTCATATATGTTCATGTCTCGTGTGGTCATGGAATAATTACTTTTAATTTGAACCCCGCTTCACACTTAATGCTCCATAAGATTGTTTCATGCATACTCACTGTAGGCCCAACTATAAAATGTGGATGAAACTCAATGTAGTTTCACTTAATAAATGGTCTTGTCTATCATGAAGTGTTATACTTGCCATCGTTTTATTGATTGTAAGGTGTTGCCTTGTTAATCTGATAACAGTGATTGTCGGAGAGTGTGCGAACTTTGTAGCTTATGTATTTGCCCCAGCCGTTCTTGTCACTCCTTTAGGTGCCTTGAGTATCATTGTCAGGTAAATAAATCTAGCAATAAAAATGCACGTTTGTGAATTTGTTGACACTATAATTAAATTCTGATCCTGATAAATGCTAATGATAGCGATGCTTTACACAGTTCTGTATTGGCACACTTTATGTTGAAAGAGACACTGCATAAGATGGGTATGCTAGGCTGCCTTATGTGCATGGTTGGTTCTACAATAATTGTAATTCATGCACCCCAGGAGCGTTCTATTGATTCGGTCAAAGAAATTTGGTATCTTGCAACTCGACCTGGTACTTGCCTGCTCCCAGACTCTTATTTGGAGCTATCCTCCTTATATGTTACTCAGCTCTTTTTGTATTATGTTTATGCTTAGATTACTTGGATACAAGGATAAAGGAACCACTTCAATTTGAATTATCCGACTTGATTATCCTTTCTTTTATCTCCCAGCATTTTTGTGCTACACGGTAGCCGTGATAGCTATAGTTCTGGTTTTAACATTGCACTTTGTTCCACGATGCGGACACACAAATGTACTGGTGTATACAGGCATTTGTTCCTTAATGGGCTCTTTAACGGTACAAAGATCATTTCTGCTCCCTTCAAATCAGCAGTCTTTTTCAGAATTGTAGTGTACAAAAAGGAAAGGCAAATGCCAGAAAACTAAAAGAGTTAATTGATTCTTTTTAATTTTTTTTTTGCAGCCTAAATGCTCTTTGATGCCCTTCTGCAGGTCATGAGTATAAAGGCCATGGGGATTGCTATAAAACTCACTATACAGGGAACAAGCCAGCTAGTTTACCCTGCAACATGGTTCTTTACTATGGTTGCAATTACATGTGTGATAATGCAACTCAATTATTTAAACAAGGTTAGTTACGGTTATTCATTTATTGTTTATCATGGCTAAGAAATGAACTTTTTCTTCTCATATTTCACATGTCCAATTATAAGATATGCCTTCTAGGATATCTCTCTCCCTCGAATAACATTTTTTTTTAATCTTTTGAGTGCAGGAAAATATAAGGAAGAATTATTTTTACATAAATTTTCTAATCAGTAGATATTTATCTCTTAAGTGAGAAATACTCGTGCTGGAGTTAAATGTTAGAAACATATTTTTGTATTAGAATAACAAAATTTTGGTAGAGATGAAAGTATGGTAATTGTTGTCGTCCATTTCAACAAGTTTTATATATGAAACTGGTAAGTTGTCGATTTTATTTGTTATTGATTTGGCAAAGATATAGTCAGCTTGAAATAGAATAGATGTGAAAATATCCTTTCTAGAATGCATGCATTCCCGACACCTTCAGTAATGAAAGCACAATCTGTAATGCAACAAAAACAGGAATTTTGCATTAATTCTGGTCACCTTCCAGGATTGCAAATAGTTTTCCTCTTGGGAATCAACTCATCCATTTTCTAGTGAGAGAAGACTGCTGCAAACGATTGAAATGTTTCCAATGGGACTTTGTTTTAATGGTGAGGCTAAATGAATTAATACTGTGAAATAACCCTTCTTAATTCTGACTGAAATTTTAACAGCAGCTCAATTTGACATATTGCATTTTGTCAAATAGTTAGTCTAACTACTGTACTGAACATTTCATAGAGATTTGCAACAATGATTCCATTACATGACAAGTTTCAGATTTGACTTTCATTCATTGCATTTGCAGGAATTCTGAGTAACTAGTTACAGCAGTATATATACCCTCAGTACAGAATTCAGAATATCTAATGTACTGATTCAAGATTCTATTACAGACTTTTCCGAGCAATATCCCCGAAACAATGAACTCCTCAGTAATACGAATGATATGCAAAAGGTATACTAAAGCATTAAATACCAGTTGGTAGCCCCTGAAAGGATGATTCTTGGCTGGCAGAAGTGTTCCACATTGGCTGTAGCTTTAACTTAATGACTGCAGCAGCAGACTGCCCCAAATATTCATGCCCAGCTCCTCATATAAGCGCCCAGTTAGCGAGATACTCCATACAGGAATGATGGTGTCCAATGCAAAACTTCCAGCTGCACCCAAGAGTCACGTCCAGGTCTGCATCTGTACTCAGTAATATCCAAACGCCTACAGCAGTAGATAGGTGCTCTTAGAAATCGGTGATATCTTCACATACAACCCGTGTCTTTCCAAACGGTCATGCCCTTGCTAACTCAGGAAATCACATCACCCTTCCAGAAGACTCACGACTTCAGCTGTAAGTGAATACGGCTACAGAAAATGGAGAATCGATAATAATAAGAAGGCCTGCGACCACCACTTAAATTATCATTTGCTGCAGGAAAATCCACGACTTTGCCCTTAGCGCCCCTTCTCTGATATTTGCGATTTCTAGATCAATCTGGACGGGTTTTTTCAAACTGTATTTTATGTAAAAGCTTGCAATATCCACTGAGCTGGGGTTTCCATCCCACTCACATCAAACCAGAGGTTTTGTCCTGGAGAGCCATTCTTCAAAGTTCGGCAAAGAGAGAATTAACAAAACAAATAATGATTTCTGAATGTCGCTTCTCTTCCCAGCTTGAGCCTTTTAAAAACTGAAGTTGCCAATTTAATCTTCAAAAAGCAGTTGATCTTCCAATGAGGGTCTTATTCCCTTTTCAACAAAAATCAACAATCTTATCCATATTAAATAAATCGACTTAGGCATATTTGATTTATTTATCTCCATGAAGAATTGCCTAGAGAAATAATGAATCGTCACTTAAGTGGCCCCCATTTATAAACTCAATGAATAATTAAATACTATACACCTGACGTTTGCTTTACGGGCTCCAATTTAATTATTCTTATTATTCCCCTAATGACAAATATAATTCTAACCTCCGGGAAATAAAAAGGTTAGAAAAATACTTCATAAATTACTATCATTCGAAGAGGGACATTACAGTCCTCCCTTTCCGGAGATTGCTTGTCCCAAGCAATTGATACCTGCATACCCAACACCAACTTCTAGGATCCCATATCAATCTCTGAAATCCGCAAACTCTATTATTTGGAACACTATACTACAAGAGATCTGCAAATGACATCACCTTGTCCCTCCTGGAAAGTAGTTTAATGATCCTCAACATCTTATCAGAAAACTCACCATCACATACCTTAGTCTTCGTAGAAGACCGCTACGCTACTCTGATTATTATGCCCTCGAAATCCCCATAAGGATGATGACTCATAATTGGAAGTGAAAGAGTCATGCAACATGTAGAGTTATTTACCTCATCATCCACAAAACGAGCCTCCATCCTCTTTGTTGTTGCTATACTTGGAGCACCATTTGCTAAAGCTCTCAATACAATCTTTTTCCCATCTGTTGTGAACACTAGCTCCATCCGCTGGAAATCCTGCATGTACCTCCCAAGTGACTGTAGCCACTGAATGCCCAAGACAATATCTGATTCACCAATCCCAACCGCATAAAAATCATTAGTGACCACATAATCATTCAATTGCACACTCAACTGAGGAACCTTCTTAGTGCAACTCATTTTAAATCCATCTGCCAACGTAACTCTAAAACCTGGAAATTCCTCAGCCTACAATCCCTTCCTCACAACCAATCCCTCGTCAATGAAATTGTGAGTAGCTCCATTGTCAATTAAGCAAGAGACCCGCCGTCCCTTAAGAACACCCCCCACTCGAAAAGGATGATGCTTAGGAACTCCTGATAGTGCTGCCATAGTACCACGAGCTATATCTCCTATGTTTGTATCATTGTGTGGTTGCTTTTTATGATCACTATTTGAACTCATGTCAACCTCCTTGTCAGTATTGGAATAGACCTCTATGTAATGCACCTTGCCTTTTCCAAGGCACCTGTGAGTTGAGTCCCACGGTTCCTTGCAAGTAAAACACAACCCCTTCCTATGTAGCTCATTCCTTGTTTCAAAATTCAGCGTAGGTTGCGTAGGCTTAGGCTGATTGAAATCCTTTTGTTTTGACTATAATTCACTGGAGGTCTTTTTGTGTGGCTGGAAGGGAGGTGTAGTCTCCAAATCAAGGGCTAGGCCAATGGCGTCATGTAGTGTTCTAGGCTTATGAGCCTTCACTAAACCCTTCAATTTGTCACTCAAACCCTTGACAAACAACATAGTAACATGCCTCTCAGACATATTAGGAACCATGACTGCTATTTTTTGGAACTCTTTGATGTAAGTCTCAACATGTCCAATCTGCTTTAGCTGAGCCAAATCCCTGTGGTAAAAACCTCAATATCCTTCCGGTCAAAGCATGCAATCAATTTATTGACAAACTCCTCATATGAACGTATCAAGGCATGATCCTGTGATACTAACCCATGGTGCCACTAGTCATATGCTACACCCTCCAGATGCATTGTAGCAAATTGTATAGCCTTTTCTTCCTCCATAGGTTTCAAGGACAGGAATGTGTCAAGTTTATGCACCCATGATTTGGCACTTATCTTCCCGCTTCCATCGAAGGTCAGTAAAGGGATTTTATTCAGTACTTCCTTGTATTCCTTAGGTTGAGTACCTTGACCGGTTTGCCTTCTGAGTCCCCTTTCTTGCCTGTCCAGTCTGACTCTGGCCTTATTTTTCCGCTGATTCATAAACTGATCAAGATTGATTAACGTCCTCACATCAGGTGGAAGAGCTCTGTATTCATCGTAGGCCACCATGACATCAACAGTGATGTTTGTTTCTTCCTCCAACTCCGGAATTGCTTCTTCCTCAGTTCGCCTTGGCACAAATGTAGGACATAAAGGCCGATCAGACCTTGTGCTTGCTGTCCTAACAGCATTAGTGGCCGTTCTGTCACGATTTCCATGACTAGCATCACTTCTACTATGATCACTACTTGATCTACTCGATCTAGCACGGTCCACTCTCATTTGGCCCATGGCTGTGATCATACGATCCTGGAATCGCTGTAGCATTTGCTGTTGTTGTTGGGCAAATGTAGTCAGGAAATTATCAAACTGCGCATTCAAATTTTCTCAGCGGGCTTTCACCTCTTCTCTCACCCATCTCAGCTTCAGCTGTGTTATTATCAACTCCTTCTCCCTGCTGTACTGGCCTACTTCTGGTGAAATACCTATGTGGCATGCAATATTGAAAACCTAACAAGCTGGCAGGATTCTTGGCTCTGATACCCTTGAAATAACCCTTCTTAATTCTGACCGAAATTTTAACATCAGCTTAATTTGACATATTGCATTTTGTCAAATAGTTAGTCTAACTACTGTTCTGAACATTTCATAGAGGTTTGCAACAAGATTCCATTACATAAATTTCATTATATGACAAGTTTCAGATTTGACTTTCATTCATTGCATTCGCAGGAATTCTGAGTAAATAGTTACAGCAGTATATATGCCCTCAGTACAGAATTCAGAATATCTAATGTACTGATTCAAGATTCTATTACAGACTTTCCTGAGCAATATCCCTGAAACAACAAACTCCTCAGTAATACGAATGATATGCAAAAGGTATACTAAAGCATTAAATACCAGTTGGTAGCCCCTGAAAGGATGATTCTTGGCTGGCAGAAGTGTTCCACGTTGGCTGTAGCATTAACTTAATGACTGCAGCAGAAGACTGCCCCAAATATTCATGCCCAGCTCCTCATATAAGCGCCCAGTTAACAAGATACTACATACAGGAATGATGGTGTCCAATGCAAAACTTCCAGCTGCAACCAAGAGTCACGTCCAGGTCTGCATATGCACCCAGTAATATCCAAACGCCTACAGCAGAAGATAGGTGCTCTTAGAAATCGGTGATATCTTCACATACAACCCGTGCCTTTCCAAACAGTCACGCCCTTTCTAACTCAGGAAATCACGTCACCCTTCCAGAAGACTCACGACTTCAGCTGTATGTGAATATGGCTACAGAAAATGGAGAATCGATAATAAGAAGGCCTGCGACCACTACTTAAATTATCATTTGCTGCAGGAAAATCCACGACTTTGCCCTTAGCGCCCCTCCTCTGATATTTGTGATTTCTAGATCAATCTGGATAGGTTTTTTCAAACTTTATTTTATGTAAAAGCTTGCAATATCCACTAAGCTGGGGTTTCCGTCCCACTCACATCAAACCAGGGGTTTCGTCCTGGAGCCATTCTTCAAAGTTCGGCAGAGAGAGAATTAACAAAACAAACAATGGTTTCTGAATGTTGCTTCTTTTCCCAGCTCGAGCCTTTTAAAAACTGAAGTTGCCAATTTAATCTTCAAAAAGCAGTTGATCTTCCAATGAGGGTCTTATTTCCCTTTTCAACAAAAATCAACGATCTTATCCATATTAAATAAATCGACTTAGGCATATTTGATTTATTTATCACCATGAAGAATCGCCTAGAGAAATAAGGAATCGTCACTTAAGTGGCCCCCATTTATAAACTCAATGAATAATAAAATATTATACACCTGACGTTAGCTTTACGGTCTCCAATTTAATTATTCTTATTATTCCCCTAATGACAAATATAATTCTAACTTCCGGGAAATAAAAAGGTTAGAAAAATACTTCATAAATTACCATCACGCGAAGAGGGACATTACATACTATGGACCAGGGTTCTATTAGAGCTGCTGTTTGCCACACCTGAATGGCATGAGTTCGGCCATTGAAAAGATAGGGTGAAGTCTCAGGCAATAGCTACAGGAATTGGCATCTAAACCAGAGGAAATCCATGCTAAGCAGTGCAGGCCCCAGTGACTGCTTTTCTGGAAGGTTGAATGAAAAAGTTGAATATTCCATTTTATTCTATGTTTTGATCAATTTGAACTTCATTATTGTCTTTCATTACACTGCTGAATTTTAATCAGAATCATAATTTATCCTGAATTATAGGTCTAACCAAGTTTGTATTTATTGAAATTCCTGCATTAAGTTATATGAAAATTTTGGATGGTTCTTGTTTTAAATTACTTAGCATATATGACCAAATTGTTATCATAATATTTTTCCTGGTGCTTGAGGTTCTGTGATTTTTAGCATCTGAGGATATTAGATGATGCATGCCTAGGATTTAATGAGGAATTTTTCTGTTGCATGCTTTGCTTATGATTTTCTGAAGCTCACATACACAAATCTATATTAAATGTCTAAAGAAGTATTGTTACATAGCTTATAAATGTACTAGACTGCATAACATATGGAAGAAACTTATTCACTGTGGTTATGCTGGAAGAATCCTATAAAAAGTAGCTTGATGCTATGCCACCCTCTAGACACCACAAAGTTCCTCTACTTAAGATCAGTAACATGGCCAAAGAATTTTAGTTCCATTCACTGTCCATGATGCTTGTTTATGTTATAACATGAAAGCCTCTCCTAACTTGGGCTTTTATTTGTGTTTTTAACATGTTTTACTAAACTGCATGTTAATTCATCAACATCATCTCTTTTTTTCTTCTTCATGTTTTATCAAAAAACACTTCATGAGAGTGTTCAGTTAAAATATTCAGTAAATCCTAAACCAGCTTTCTTATCTTGATTTCTTTCCCATATTCCTTTCAGTAATTAAGGGTGAATCATGATTTCATTAACAGATCATTAGCAAGTATTTGCTGTTAATCCATGATTTGCTAAATGTCCTGCACCTGAAACTGGTTTTTGCTGGAGTACCTTGAGAACGCAATATTTAGCCATGAAAACTCATTATCCCCTTTCTTGATGGCTAAGCATGGGGATTGATAGATACCCTCCTGTCAATAAGTGCTAAAATACACATCCAATGAGGTTTTACATGTTTCACATTGAAGTGCTATTGGATCAAGCATGTAAGGAGAAGTTCCGTAGGGGTTTTTGAAAACTTGTGGAGGCCAATTCATCTTAAGAATGGAGATATGATCGCAACAGAAAAACTGAATAGGAAAAATGATCTTAGTGTAATTACTTGATACACATTTCAATGGAGCCTGAAAAGTAAAATATTTGCATTAATTAGTTTTGTTGTTACTGGAAAATTATGGTTGCTTCGGGCTAGTTTTCTGTGAAAACAGTTAGGACTTATTTTATTGGAAAAGAAAACAAAATCTTATTAAAAAAATGAAAATTTCAGAATATTTACTTCTAGGACCATTAATAAAATTCATAATGAACATGAACTTCTGAATGAAAATTCAAAATTATCCCCATACCTCATAAATTTAAAATTTTTATACACATTAACAAATAATAAGGAAGAGAGTAAGGACTACCATTACTGTTAGAGGTTCACCCAGTCTAATATCAAAGAAATTTATTTCAAGGAAGCAAGGGCAGCTTGTAACCCTATTGCATCAATATTGATTGATATAAGTGAAAATAGTATCATTTCTAATTAATAATTATACTCATAGGAAGAATGTCTTAAGTCCCGTAAGAAAATAGCATATTCTTTATGGGGGGATTCCAATATTGACTAGCCAATTGACCACTTTGGAGTATTTTTGAAAATGATTAAAGGAGACTAAATCAAATTTGGAGGCAAGGAAGCAAATATCCTCAAGTTTTTGGTTTATCCTTTTATGCATGGATGATGGAATCGATTTTGTGTAGAATACAAAGCTTTCTCATGAATGTTTCAAGATCAGCCCCTATAATTTCATGCTTGATTGAGGATTCAAAGTTCATCTTTGTCCATTAATAGCCATGTCTTCAAAAATGTTATTGCGGTAATGTTGGAGCCCTCCAAGCTTGCTTGAATCAGATTAGCTTTGGGCATGTAAATTTGACAAAAGGCACTTGAGGTCATCTCCAAATGGGATTGTGTATGGAATTCATTAATATTAAATTTTAATTAACTATTGTTGTACAAATAGGTCCTTCAACACATGCCTATGTAACATTCATATAATTGATATCCGCATTGTATTGTAATATCTCATATACATCTTTTAGTACATGTTATTCTATATATATTTATTTAGAGATGGCATTTTGGAAAAATTGTGTAGAGGGTTTTGGATTGATATGTAGGGCCACATATAGTGGTTTATTATTAGGAACATAGTTTACCAACTCAAAGAGTGCTCAACAAAGTCACCGAGTGCTCACGAGTTTTTTTTGCTTGCGAATTTTTGCCACATTAGCTCGTCAAGTCTCTATCTCAAGTTTTTTGAAAAACTCACCAAGTTTTTTGGTTTGTACTTGCTGAAAACTTGGGGAGTTTGACAGCTTGACTTACTGCACCAAAAATGTGGAAAAAATGCTATAAAGATAGTTTTTTGCCTTTAAAAGCCCTATTCATCCATGTTGAACACTCCAAAAATGTTATTTTTTTTGTACTATAAACATTGTTCTTTTTGCCTTCTTGAAAAAATATCAAAATGGTGTGTGCCACAAAGGTCTTCATTTGGGCTTCGTGGTAGGGGTGCCACCCCTCTACCCTACCCTTTATCACACCCTAGACCCCACGAGGGCCACTGCCCCTAGACTCTCACAAGGGATGCTACCCCTCAATACCCCAAACCCCCACCAAATTTTTATGATAAATTTTGCATAAGTTATGTTTTTTTCAAAAAAATTAAGTGTTTTTTAAGTTGCCAAGTTTTTGCCAAGTCAGAAATTTTTGGTTTGCCAAGTACTCTCTGAGTTTGAGTGTGTGAACTATGATTAGGATGAATTGTAAGATTACAAATTGCAGCTCCTTATATAGAGAGCTCCATGTACAAAATCAAGTGTGGGACGTTAAAAGTTTCATATAGATGAAAAAATTATAGCATCAAAAAGATAACTAATACTTAATCATGCATTGATTTTCGATAATGATTAATATATTAATGTCAAAAAGGGTGGACTCAGACCCACAAATAAAAATAGCCATTCCACACAAGGAAAAACCAAGGTCAAAAGGACCCTAGCCACAACCCATCATTAGTACAAAAGAACATATGCAATGACTAAGACAATTGTTACTTTTAAGGGAAAAATAACAAATGGATCTTCCAAATTATTGGAATCAGCTTGTGCTATATTTATGATTTCTTGAATTAGAGAACCGTTGGTTCCTAAGGATTGAAAGGTTTCCACCATAAAGTTCTTGACCACCGGGTAGAATTCATCATTCATACTCGCCATATTATTATTTTTCTTGGATTGTTTTTTACTGCTTTGATAAGTTCAAAATCAATTGATAAAGTCAAGGGATGTGGATGAGTTGTTCTCATCCCCATGGCAATAGTGAGTTGTGTTACATGAAAGAGGAATTGACCTGGTGAGAATAGTCACCTATAAGATCATGTTTGCAACTTCTTTTGAAAGTGGATGTAGAAGAGGTATTTCCTATCCTATTAATATCATCAGCAGCAACCTAATTTCCCACACCTCCAATTCTGTGAGCATGCCTAACAGAGGTATTAGTTTCTGATGATGCTTGATTGGGAGGGGGGAAACTGCACCGTTGAAGAATTTGATTGTTGACATGATGAGAATTATCAATAGAGTTTTAATTGTTAAAGCTGCTTGAGTGTTTCAAAGAGTTTCTGGGGAGAGGAGTAAGGTTGGCATGTCTGCTAGCAGCAAAAGTTATTTGAACTTACTCTATGAGAGGTTTTGGATGACATGTTATAGAACTATAGAAGCAAAGGGCACCAATAAGTGGGGACATTTAGATAAATCCCTGGCTCACTATCACTACCATTGCTCCCTTCAGTGCTTCTATGACTATATTTTGTGGGCATTTGAATAGGTTGGTTGTTTCTGCATCTCCGCTTAAGCAAGCCAGGGATTTGAATAGCATTTGCACTATGGAAAGGGTCTGCTAAAACACAATAAGCTGCTGAAATAGAAGAAAGACTAAGGAACTAGTTCATATAAAGGGAAAGAAACAGAAAAGGAAGGCATACAAGGAAAAAGAAAGAGTGGAACAATTTATAGAAGGGCTGAAGGAACTAGTCCATATGAAGAGAAATAAGCAAAAAGGAAGGCATACAAGGAAAAATATAGAGGGGCACAATTTATGATAAACTGCTGATATAGAAGAACTGAAGGAACTGGTCCATATAAAGAGAAAGAAGCAAAAAGGAAAGCATACGAGAAAAAATAGAGTGGAGCAATTTATAGACTTCCATCTGTAAGAGAATATGGATAGGACAATGAACAACTGTAAACACTAGTGAAGAAGACCAACGAGAGAAGAAAGAGGAATGACAAAAGCATGTACAATCATCTGTAAAAAGGAAACAAGTGACAGGGAGGTAGAAAAGACAGACATGGGAGTACACAAACTTCAAGATTAAAGACAAACATTCTACAAATAAAGAGGACAAACCTAGAGAATGAAAAAATAAGAGAATGGAAAGGGTGAAGTCAGAGATAATAGGAGAAAGAAAAGATAGAAAAAGGCAAGAGGAGATGGAGGTAACTTTCCAGTACTAAACGTTTGTTGGAAGATCCATATTCTTTCCACTTCTATTACAAACTTTAGACACCTTCTCTGTGGAGTGTAACTGTATTTTTCTGTTTTTTGTTACATCCTTCCTGATCATTATGGATTTTTTGAAATTTTCAAGATGTTTTCGAAACTTCATCTTTGATTGCCCCAGTTAGGAATTGCTCTGATCGGAAACTGCTAAGATGGCAAATCAGTCAATGCTTTTGTTCTCTTCTCTGTAACAGTGAGAAAAGCTTATGTTCCTAAAATGATACCTCAGATTCAAGGCTTCAATAAAGTTGTTGATTTTCCAACTTTTGCATTCCCTTTATTTGTTCTGCCAATGGTTAGTCTGGAGTCTTTATTGATCTCAAGCTTTAAAACCCCAGATGTGAAGGCACGTTTAAAACTGACCATTGACCCTTCGCCCTTGTAACATTAATAGTTGGCATGCCAACATAGCTAGATTTGAATTCCCAAGGATATCGCTCTGGTGGGGTGCAGGTTGCTCTCAAAGGCACCACCAATGTTAATTTCATGCCAACCCTCATTTTATTAACCTCACGAATTGCTGAGGTTGAGTCAATTCTTTTACATATCTACATTAACACTTTGCATGCTTTTTTCAATGACATGGATGATACTTTGCAAGACTTCTTTAGTGGGGCTATTCTTATTTTCATTCTAGATTCATTCAATATAAATTGCCAAGACCAAAGTCCAAAGAGTTCTCAAGGATTCAAAATTAGTCCCAATTTCCCAGCTTACAAGCAAGTCAACTTTACTATTAGGGAAGATTTAATCCATTGCAAAAGATGGTTGAATTATTTACTGTCCCGATATAGCTCACATCTTGATGGACCTTCAAAGTGAGAGACTTGTTATCTCTCGGGATCAATTTTCTCATATTCAAAACACTAACAGTTGACAACTTGACATACTTCTGTCAATGACAAGGATAATGCCTTGCAAGACTTTTTCATTGGGGCGATACTTATCTTGAAAAATATTCTTTGTTTCTTTCATTCTAGATGGCTCAACAAAGAGTTCTCAAGGATTCAAAATTAGTTCTGATTTCCCAGCTTAAAGGCAAATCAACTGTTCCATTAGGGAAAATTCATTCCATTGCAAATGACTTGATTAAACAATTAATTAAGAGATGGTTGACTTCTTCACTGTCCCAACATCACTCACATCTCAAGGGGCCTTCAAATTGTTTCTTGTTACGAAATTATCTTGCTAAATTTTTACCTTGAGCTGTGATCCATAAGAGCACTTTGGCTTTTAGCCAAGCCTTTGAACCTGGATCTTATTTCACAGCTCTGATTTTTGGGCTAATGGTGCTCCCTCTGCGAGCTTTTAATAACCTTCATGGACTGAATATTTACCTGATGTAGAGTGGTTTCTACAAGTTCATCATTTTCAGAGAAGCAAGTCTAAAATTGTTGACCTCCTCCATCAACCTTTCCTCCAAACCTTCTGAATGCTGAAGCAGCCCAAGTTCTTACCATTCTCTACGTTCTCTAATTTTGGTCATGTTATCATCTCTTTCCAGTTTCCACACAAAACTTCTTGATTTTTGAGCCCAACTGGCTGCAACCTCCTACCTAAGTTTCTAAATTTGAATTGTTGTCAATGGAGGACCCCCAGCGCAGCATCATTCCAAAAAATAAACTATTGTCCATTTATGATATGCTGAAATAAAGAATTCTACATAAAAGACCAGGAATTGTAAAGATGCACTTAGGATCCACACCATCCAAACTCATTATTTCTTATTCCAGTTACTCCGAAGGTCATTAGGGAGGCAAATCTTCTGGAAGTCTACCTGGGGAAACTTCTTATTGTCAAAAATTTCCTTGTCATAAAAAGGTCTTCATAATATTTTCTCTCTTTGATGACCTTTTTAGGGGCAATCAGAATAAAGAACAGGTGCAGAGGGACTGGCAGAAGAATAGATTGAATGAGTGTAAGGCAACCTAGTGAAGAGAGCCATTTGACTTTTCCCACAAGACAACTATTCTCTTTTCATGGAACTTGGGAATCCTGCTTAATTAGGGGGAGAGGTCTTTTTACAAATAATTTTGTTCCCCCTACCAAGACATTTGATAAAAAAGACTTGATTTCCTTCTGTTTGTCCTGAAGCAGGCTTATCTTTTCTTAGAATTTCCTTGATCTTATAACAATTTCCTATAGATGGTCGAGCTGTTAACATTGTGTCATACACAAACTGAGCACGAGTTTATGGCTTTCCTCTCGAGGTTGGGATGATGCCCTTTACCATGCTGCTTCTGTTTTCTTTTTGGAAAGTTTGCCCCAAAGCTTCAACCATAATAATGTACAGGTAGGGGGGGAGTGTTCCTTGGTGGAGGCCCATATTGGAGTATAAGTACCCTTTTGGAGATGCATTAATGAGGATTGAGAACCTAAAGTGGTGTAGCACTTGTGTGCCTAATCCTACCATTCGCCAGAGAAACTAGACCAATCCAAAAAAGGCTCCAAGAAGCCCAATTGATCATTTCATAGGCCTTAGAAATATCCAATTTTAACAATAGACCCATTTCCTCATTAGTCGACAATGAGTGAAGAACTTCATGGATTACTGCCACCTTGTTCAGGATCTGCTTGCCATGAATAAAACCTTGTTCTTGGGAAAAAAATTCTAGCTAGAGAGGTTGAACCTGACTTTGAATGGTGGCTAAAAAAGGGAGATAGGCCTGCACTTTTCCAAACATCTTGTGTGGTTCGACTTAGAAAGTAGAGCTATAAAGGTGGAATTGCAAACCTTCAGAATCTTTGGGAACTCTTTGACTCTTCTACTGATAACCTTTGTGTAAAGTCCCTACCAAAATATTTCAACAAACTTGCAATTTTTCTGATTTCCTACTCTCAGGCAATTCATCAAACAGTTGGCAGAACATTGAACCAATCAATATTTCTTAATTTAGTGGTTAGGAACAGCTGCAACTATCTTTTATAATCATGGGCATATTCACAAACATTTGCAGGCATTGAACAATTTATGGACATTTTAACAAATAGTTGTCATGCATCAATCTTTCATTGACAATTTTACAAACATTTTGCCAACACAACCCTTGCTGTTATTTAATGTCAAGATACAATAGTGGCAGAAACTGATTTTATACATTAAAAAACCATGCAACAGATGGTTAATATTTTATGCGTCTTTCATTACAACACCATATATTTGTCAAATGCTAATATTCACATTAGAAAATCACCAAACTCACAAGTAGCGCCTCCAAGAGTGATCATACAGCTGGAAAGATGTCGATTCTTCCTTTAAACAGCAACAAGTACTGTAGTGGGGACTGTAGCAGCCTTCAAAGATATACAAATCTTCAATATTTTAGTTCAAAATTAAAATTAAACAAATTTTCAATAATCCGGCCAATCAATGAAGCACAATGGTGAATCTTGGATGAATTCACTCTATCAGTTAGGTGGGTTTTCATTCATGAAATTGATTGGCAAGAGAGTTTTCGTCCTTCTGTTGAAGAATGAACCAAGTTCAACCTCTCCAATAAGCTAGGGTTTGATAAAATGCATAGAATGAACTTTTTCTTCTCAAACCTCCTTTTTATACACTTTTTGGAAATAATAAAATATTATTTTCCACAACTTTTTATTTTCCTCCAAAAGTGACTTTTAAAATCTTTATGGCCTATGCACTTTGGATCCCATGATAAGTCATTTTTATGGCCTCCTTTGAATTTCACTTTAAAATACTGACCATCCTTATATAAAAATAATTAATCTAACCTAAGTTGCCATTCAATATAAAATGTTTCTTGACAACTTAATTAATTAATTGTTTCCCACATATTAACCAAAGTTTACGAAAAATATTAAAATAGACCAAATATAATTTTTGGACCTCACCACCAACACCATTTAATATTAAAATCTTTATTGTCCTATCACCTATGCACTTTGGATCCCATGATAAGTCATTTTTATGGCCTCCTTTGAATTTCACTTTAAAATACTGACCATCCTTATATAAACATAATTAATCTAACCTAAGTTGCCATTTAATATAAAATGTTTCTTGACAACTTAATTAATTAATTGTTTCCCACATATTAACCAAAGTTTACGAAAAATATTAAAATAGACCAAATATAATTTTTGGACCTCACCACCAACACCATAAGTGCATAGGACAACCGCCCATTTGAAAGATGACATTCTCCAAGGATAATGGACTGCTCTAAGAAGTTTGGAGTTCTCCTAGAATGTTGCACACACAGAAAATACCATTGTGCTTGTCTTGGCTCCAAGAACTCGTTACCACCATTAGAATTTCTTTTTGGAAAAACAAGTGCTGTCCAAAAATGCTGGAGTTTCCAAGAATGTTGGAATGAAGTAGAAAAGGGGACATTACTCCAACTTTACTAAGATACCAAAAATATTGAAAGAATAAAGTTGGGAAGCCACCAGTATCTGGAGTACTATTACATTTTAGATAAAGAAGGGCACACCTTACCTCCTCAAGGATTGGTCACACCAGTTAGAGGATTTGAGGAGGAGAGATCACCTGAGGAATATTGTGGAGAAGAAAACTTTGAGGCTGCATTGCTTGAGAAAGCAAACCCTTAAGAAAGCAATTTACTTTCCTTCTATCTTCATATGAGATTCCAGAACCTCTACTGTAGCAAGCTCCAAACAAATGATCTTGTTTTCTTGGTGCCTTAACTGCATCCTACGGTGAAGAAACTTAGTGTTTGGTCCCCTTTTTGCAACCACTTGATTCATGACTTTGCTTGCAAAAGATTCTTCTTTCCTATAAATGTCATTTAGATGATCTTACTCTTCAACAGCAACTAATTTTATGTTGAGATAATCCCTTTGGATTCTTTCTTGAAGATCTTTTTACTTCTTCTGCCTGAACTTTTCTAGTAAAGATGCTCTTGAACACTTTTTCCATTGCTTTAGTGTAGATTTGAAAAAAAAAATTCTGGCCATATATCTGTCAGTTGCCTGTCCTAAGAGGACCATTATGTCACCAATCATGAGTAAATATTATCAGAACTTGGGTGTTCCAACCACTTTTTTTGGAATCTGGATGAGCTAATTTGGGCTCACAACTTAAGTGTGCCAATGACAAATTCCCAATGGTTTAAACCTCTAGCCAATAAGATCTCCAACTTCGATGATTTAATTTTGCTCTATTCGGCTTGTTGATGAAATGCAGCTGCGGGCATCTACTTCCAGGCGCGATTCCACACGAAGAAAAATAAATTAAATATAGCCATGGGCTATTTAATTTATACATTCGATATCACTTATGAAGAGGTGCTTCATTTATTTGTAATTAAATAAAATGATTTTATTTAATAAATAATATTTTATTATGGGGCTGACTCTAGAAGTGACGCGATTTTTGAAAGGACGTCTTTCTTGCTTGGGCCGGCCTCATGTTCTAAAAGACACGTCTTTCTCCTTGGGTGGGTGTATAAATACAAGGTGATTATCATTCATTTGATCATCAAGTTCATTCAGCATAATTCGCATTCCTAGTGGAGTTCGCACTTGTAGCAGCAGATCGATTGTAGGAGAAACATATCATTTGTATCTTTGCATCTAGGAGAGGTGCTATTCATTGTATTAAATAGGCATTGTGTTGTGCCTGAGTTGTAAGCAGATTTCTGCTCTTATTCAAATCAATATATAAGAGATATATTGGCTGGATTTTTCTCCCTCAAGTTGCAGGGTTTTCCCAAGGTATTTGTTGTGTTTCTGAATCTATTTTGAATTAAAAATCTGTGCATTATATCTGATCATTAAAACCTAACATGGTATCTGAAGAGGTATTAGAGAGATTCAAAGAATTCAAAGCTCAGGTGGAGAATTTGTCCGGGAAAAGGATCAAAGTCTTGAGATCCGATAATGGAGGAGAATATACTTCTGTTAGCTTCCATAACTTTTGTTTTGAAGCTGGGATTAAGAGGGAGTTCAGCATTCCTTATAATCCTCAACAAAAAGGTGTTGCTGAAAGGAAAAATAGATCTATTGCGGAAGCAGTCAAAGCCATGATTCATGACCAAGATCTGCAAATCTCCCTTTGGGTTGAAGCATCCAGGACAGCTGTTTATGTTTAGAATAGAAGTCCCCACCGAATCTTGGAGAACATAACTCCTGAAGAAGCATTCACAGGGGTGAAACCTGAAATAAGTCATTTAAGGATCTTTGGATGTCCAGTGTATGTTCATGTACCAAAGGACAAGAGGACAAAGTTGGAACCTTCTGGCAAGAAAGGAATTTTGGTAGGTTACAGTGAGACATCAAAAGCCTACAAAATCTACATTCCAGGTTAGAAGTTAATTGAGATCAGTAGAGATGTCACATTTGAAGAGGATGTTGCATTCAGAAGATCCAAGGGCACTCATATGGAGATCGATGATGAAGAGTCTCCTCAGGATATCGAAGTTGACCATGTTCCTGAGAATCAAAGAGAGGCTTCAGAACCTAAAGAAGATGTTGATCCAGTTGAGCCCTTGGAACCTACTGATGGGCCTATAGATATTGTGATTGGAAGAAAAAGATCTCTTTGGGCCAAGAAAATTATGCAAGAGGCAGAAAGTTTTGCAGCCCCAAGAGGAACCTTCAGAGAAAGTAGAGACCTAATAAGTTCTCCAGTTATGTAGCCTTGATGAGTCAGATTATTGAGTCTGAGCCTTCCAGTGTTGAGGAAGCTTCTAGTCAACAGGTTTGGAAAGATGCTATGTCTGAAGAGTATCAATCCATTCTCAAGAATGATGTTTGGGACATCGTTCCTAGACCTGAAAGCAAATTTGTGGTATCTTCTAAATGGCTCTTCAAGATCAAGCATGCAGCTGATGGGAGCATTGAGAAGTACAAGGCTAGATTCGTGGCCAGAGAGGATTTTCACAAAAAGAGGGAGTTGACTATGAAGAAACCTTTGCTCCAGTGGCTCGTTATACTTCAGTCAGAACCATCATTGCTATTGCTGCATCTAGAGGATGGAAGATTCACCAAATGGATGTGAAGACAACCTTTCTGAATGGTGTAATCGAGGAAGAGGCATATATTAAGCAACCTGATGGCTTTGAGGTGCATGGGAAGGAGTCTCATGTTTGCAGGTTGAAGAAGGCCTTGTATGGTCTTAAGCAAGCTCCTCGTGCTTGGTATGAAAGGATTGATCGTTACCTATTAAGTTTGGGTTTCTCAAAGAATGATGTTGATTCTAACCTGTATTTCAAAGTAATCAATGGTGAAGCATTGATTTTGGTTTTGTATGTTGATGATCTGATTATTATTGGAGAAGAACACCTCATTCTCAAATGCAAGGAGTTAGCTTATGAATTTGAAATGAAGAATCTTGGTCATATGCATTACTTTCTTGGCTTAGGAGTTTGGCAAAAGCCAGATGAGATGATTCTAAGTCAAGGGAAGTATACCATTGACATTTTGAAGAGGTTTGGTATGATGGATTGCAAATCCATTGCAAATCCATGTCTACACCTATGGAGATCAACTTACATAAGTTGAAGGAGGTTGCAGCTAGTTCAAATCTGGTGGATCCCACGATGTACAGGCAGTTGATTGGTTCATTGATGTATCTAGTCAACACTAGACCGGATATTACTATGCAGTGAGTGCACTCAGTCAGTTCATGTGTGAACCAAGGTAGATACATCTTGTTGCAGCAAAACATATCCTGAGATACTTGCGTGGCACAGTTGGATATGGGTTGAGATATTCTTCAGGTGTGGATTTGAAGCTACATGGTTTTACTGATTCTGATTGGGTAGGGTGTGTTACTGATCGGAAGAGTACCTCTGGATGTTGCTTCAGTTTGGGGTCTGCGATGATATCCTAGTGCAGTAGGAAGCAATCTTCAGTGGCATTGAGTACAGCAAAGGCTGAGTATATTGCAGCTTGTTTGGAAGCTCGAGAAGTAGTGTGGCTTCAAAAGCTCCTTGCAGGATTGATTGGACAATCAATGGAGCCTACTATCATTTATTGTGATAACCAAAGCTGTGTGAAGCTTTCTGTCAATCCTGTGTTTCATGACAAAACTAAACATGTTGAGATCAAATACCATTATATCAGAGATATGGTATTGAGGAAAGCAATTTAGTTGAGGTATATCAGCACTAATGAGCAGACGGCAAACATTCTCACCAAGCCTCTCTCCAGGATAAAGTTTGTGTACTTTCGAGATAAGCTTGGTATGGTGGAGAATCAAGCCCTAGCTGAGAAGGAGTCTCAGTATCAGTGATCCTCTTTTAATACATTTCTGTATTGAGAGAGATTTGAGGTGCAAGCCCTTAATAATGCATTTCTCTTTGAGATTTGAGGTGAAAGCCCTTGTTTCCACCCTCTGGGAGAGCCATGGCGGATGTCATGTGTGTGACTCCATGACAACATCACGTGAGGGAGTCCGTGATGATTCACTTGTACTTGTGTTACACCCTTTGGGAGAGCCATGGTGAAACGTCACGATGAGGTGACAACATCACGTTGAGTGATGAGCACTTGTACATACCATACATGGGTGTAGCCATGATGGTTGATATCATGATGAGGTGATATGTCTTGTACAGCCGGAAGTATTCCTCCCTAGCTGAGAGTGTTGATGAAATGCAGCTGCGGGCATCTACTCTAGGCACGATTCCACATGAAGAAAAATAAATTAAATATAGCCATGGGCTATTTAATTTATACATTCGATATCACTTATGAAGAGGTGCTTCGTTTATTTGTAATTAAATAAAATGATTTTATTTAATAAATAATATTTTATTATGGGGCCGACTCTAGAAGTGACGCGATTTTTGAAAGGACGTCTTTCTTGCTTGGGCCGACCTCATGTTCTAAAAGACACGTCTTTTTCCTTTGGCAGGTGTATAAATACAAGGTGATTATCATTCATTTGATCATCAGGTTCATTCAGCATAATTCGCATTCCTAGTGGAGTTCGCACTTCTAGCAGCAGATCGATTGTAGGAGAAACATATCATTTGTATATTTGCATCTAGGAGGTGCTATTCATTGTATTAAATAGGCATTGTGTTGTGCCTGAGTTGTAAGCAGATTTCTGCTCTTATTCAAATCAATATATAAGAGATATATTGGCTGAGTTTTTCTCCCTCAGGTTGGAGGGTTTTCCCAAGGTATTTGCTGTGTTTCTGAGTCTATTTTGAATTAAAAATCTGTGCATTATATCTGATCATTAAAAACTAACACAGCTTGTCTTTCTAGAAACTGATCAAACTTTTCAATTTTATGCTCTTTATGCTTTCTTCTATTGTTCATATGAAGTACCTAGATCATGATTTGATATCCCACAACTGTAGGCTGGAAACAAAATTCAATGAATCCAAGCGGTTAGAATTTTTCTAATCCTTCCTTTGTCCTTGGTTTCCAAGACAATGTTGCAGTTTTCCCAATCTTATTTGCTTGTTGCTCTCCAACTCTTTCAGAGTCTCTCTTCTGTGACCAAGTTGACGAGGGCGATAAGAAGTGATAAAAAAGCTCTAGAGTTGAAGATTTGCTTTTGCTGAGGCAGGTAGTGTGATCTTTAGAGAAATCCATCATTATACTGCTTACCTGATCAGGATTCCATAGAGTGACTAATCCCCTGATTGCCCCTCTGCAGTCTCCCCTACATGGCTAGCTTTTATTCTAAATCTAGAGTTTTTTTGATCTACAAGAACTTGGGAAAGTCAAGTTTCTTGTGATAACAAAATATTAGGGATTTTTTCAATTACACATTTTTATCATTTGTTCTTTAGACTGAGAATGCTTGACCTTATGTTCTAGGAGATAATCTTCATTGCTTACAAAAGCATGATTTTTTATTTTTTTAATCTACTAGTTCTTTTAGCCCCTCAGGGATGTTGGTATTGATTGTGCCTAGCTCCCCAAGGTCTTCCTCCAAGTTATTTCTATCCATCTTGTGGCTCTTTGGGTTGTCTCATAAGTCTTCTGATTCTAATTCTCTGTTCTTATTCTATACTAAGGCTAAACTATTGTTACCTTCTGCCCTAGACTTGTTTGTCTCTCGCTCTTCTTATAAGATCTCTTCAATGGCCTCCTTTTCTTACCATCATTGTTGACCTTTTCCTGAAGACCCTTTGACTCTCCATTGGTATCATTTCCTTTATTTTGTTCCTGCTTGGGTAAATTGTCTCACTTTCAAAATCGTATTTTTCTTATCAGACTTCTGAAATCCATCACATTCCTCTTTATTTGGTTCCGCTGGATGTGTTTTCAGTTTTGTTTTTTGACAACATTAGGCATTCCTGAGCTATGTGTACAAATTCACGACAGCCTCTGCAGCTGAAAGATGTGCATTTCTAGTCAATTGGTTGTATCCATTCCAAATCTCCAGCCTTTAGAGCTGGAAGAGGTTGAACTAGCTCCAGTTCCATGCATATTCTAGCATGGTTTGCTGTACCTTCTCTGCCAATATTCTTTGAAAGGCAGGTCTAACCCCTCATAATGTATCCTACCATTTTGAAGACATAATCAAACCATAGTTCAAAAGAGAAGGCACGCGATTGGATTCATGCAAGTGCTTAGAGAGCATTTCCTCTGTGGGCTGTAAGCCAATATGTTAGTCCTTCATGAACAGTATGATATTCTTGTAAAATCAAGGACCTTAGAATATTTTCTCACAATTTGCATTATTAGGAAAGGTAACTATGGAATACTCTCTCGGACAAGATCAGATCTCATAATCCCAAAAAGCCCTCCAATGCATCATGGCCCATGAGTACAGATTCTCAATTGATAGCTACATTTCAACAAATCTGTGTATAAGCTCCCTAATAGCTGTTTTTTCTTTTCTTTTGTATGTTTCATATATATATATATTAAAACAAATTGGATTTAGTCTGCCATGGGCTTTGGAATTTTTTTTAATTTGGATTTTTGACTTACCTCAAGCTAAGTTTTGGGCTTTTTTAGTAAATGTTTTCCTTTTGTATAAACTTGACAAAACTATGCTGGTTATGGCTTTCAATTTTTTTTTTTTTTTAAATTAGAAAAAGGTGAGGAATGGCTACACGCAAAATAAATTTGGTCAAAGAACAAGACATTTGGGCCACTTGTCTTGTAACTACTAGGTACACATAGTAAATATGTATTTACTCAGTGGAATATAAAGGAGGCTTTAGGATCTGATTGTCAAGTAATAAAGATAGAGAAGATAGATTACATAACGAGTCAACGCAACATGAATAATGGATGTACCTGAGGTGAGAGTTCGCATAGTTAGGCACATAACAGATCAGCTGCAGTTTTCTCCCTCATATGAATCTCCCCATTATTGAGGGTAAACGGAATATTTAGTATTTCATAAATAATTTTATTCATATGTAGATGGTTAAATAGATCTACGGTTCTAACTGTCTTAATAGCAATCATCATTCCAGCTTATATTTCTGACTTAATCCGTTCTCTGTTGTAGGCTCTTGACACTTTCAACACTGCAGTGGTGTCTCCCATCTATTATGTGATGTTCACAACACTGACAATTGTTGCAAGTGTTATCATGTTTAAGGTATGCATGGACTCCATGAATAAAAGAAGGATTGACTTTCCAAAAGGAGTTTCTGGTCACTTGTTGCTTTTTGGATATGTTTTTGGCTTCTCAAAAGGAGTTTATGGTCAGTTGTTGCTTTTTGGATATGTTTTTGGCTTCTCAAAAGGAGTTTATGGTCAGTTGTTGCTTTTGATATGTTTTACATTCATTTTTATTTGCAGGACTGGGATGGTCAGAGTGCAAGTGACATAGTATCAGAGATTTGTGGTTTCATCACTGTTCTTTCAGGGACAATCATTTTGCATGTTACAAAAGATTCTGACAAGACTACTTCAACAAGTATATACTCTCTTCTATTATCTTAATCATAAGCAAAATCTGATAAAAATTGTGTTGCCTGTTTGGAATATTATAGGCAAGCAGTGGCAGCAAACTTAAATGACCTCTAATTTTTTATTTATGTGACAAGTTTTTGGCTTTCTGATCACCCTGCAGGCATCTATACACCACTAACACATTCATGTACATGTCACTGCCAAGGAAATGGGGAGTTGATTAAGAATATGGAAGAGGACAGTACAAGCAAAGAAGAGATTACCTTCTCAAGACAAGATTTATTTTGCTAGCTGACATCAGATTCGTGTGAGTTTGGATTAAATTAAACATGGAGGTTACTGTGGAATATCAAAACAACTAGTCTGCACTCCGGGCTATATTTGGTCATATCAAGTGACACTGCAAACACAGCATCTTTTCCTGCTGTATATTAGGTTGCAAAATTTTCACAGGCTGTATAATTTGGAAGCTTTCAATTTGTTTGATGAGCTTATTTTTACAAAAAGAATTGAATTGAAGCACCTGCATATACGTCACTGTATTGCTGTGGAGTAAAAAAGGTAGCCAGATATGCTTACATCCAGTAATGAGAGGTCGTTCCAGTTTTGCCCTCTCACAGTCTGCAATCTTTGGGAGGACTGACGTAGGCCTTGTAAATTTAAAGTTATCTTAGTATTATTTAATTTTTTAAACCAATTTATTCATGAAGTTACTTGCATTTATCTGAGCAAGTACCTACAGTGTCATCATGTGCTCCATGTATCAACATTTACTTACTGTCTTCTGCATTACAAACTCCTTCCGTTGAGAATGAGGGTTACTAGCATAAAAAAATATGAAAAAGAATCATAATTACAAGTTCCAACCGGCATGGAGTCTTTTACTTGGACTGCTAACCTCGTCAAGGGAGATCTTATCTATAGCTTTGTACAGCCAATTAAGGGAAGTGGAAACTATTGTAGCCAAGTTGAAGTGTATTTGTTCCTTCAATTATTTATTTTGTTTGTTAAAACGTTCTGTGGTAATTTGCTTAAGCCTTGATTATTAGATATGTCATTTTTTTGTATTGTGCATTACATTGTAAATATATCTCGTAACTTTATTCCATTCTTCCGGCAGCCAGATGGTGTGTAACTTGTGTATGGGAGCTAAATTGCAAAATCTGGTACTGGTCTAAGATACATTTTTAAGCTAAAAATTATGCTTTTGCTCTTGTTCCTGTATCTGGTTACAATCCCGATTTCTATTTAGTAGCACCTTCTTATTTCTCGTGTTTTGTCTTTTCTAATTCAGGTTGCATTATAACTAGTAAAATGTAAGAAACAGGCACACTGACTCAATTTCTTACTTTTATAAAAATGAAAGTCTTTCACACAACTTCAGTCTTTTATTTATTCTGAAATCATTGAAGATTGGTGAGTTTTTTTTGTAGAAATTGTGAAAAGAGGTTAACTGAAAGTTCTTTTAAAAAGGTCCTGGTTAGCCGTTTGAACCGTCTCTCATGACTTTCTGATAAACTAACCAAAAGTAAACATGTTTCTTAGTCATTGCCGTTTTCTATTATGACAAGATGCATTTCATCAAGAGATTATTTTTATTTGTAATGCGATTTTCAATCAAGTGAGGCATCAATTTTTGAACAGCCTAAGTTGGTACTAGTGTAAAATAAGATAATCTTTTCAGGTTAGACAATGATAATATGAAATCTCGATTACACAAAACTTCTCTGTTGAAATTCTGGTGATTGTGTTAACTAAATACAAAATTTGGTACCATACAAATGGAAACTTATGGTAGAAGGAAAACAAATGTAGAAGCTGTTCAGACTAAATCTTAATTATATCAATAGATACAAAAATAGCATCAAGCCGAAAAATGGTTGCACAAAAAACTCTTCAATCAGCTGCAGTTTCTTATGTCAAAATAGCTAAAATTTGCAAATTTATTGTTAAAAGGCTACAAATTCAATGGAGGTTAATCATAATGATCTTGCCCTTTCCTCTCATCCACGAGGAGACTGGACTTGCTTGTGAGTAATAAGCAAGAATTGTTGCAGATAGGCTGTTTACCGTGAAATAAGAACTATCTAATTTGCAATCTGGAAGATTTTGTAATTGTAATGAGAAGATCCACAACTATTGCCATCGGCACAGATGGAGAATGTTTGGAAAAACCTATGGAAAACAGTGAATGTTGAAATCGTTTTCAAGTAAAACTTGTTTAAAGAAAGTTAATGAATACTTATACAAGTGTGGATGTATGAAAATGTGAATCACAAATACCAACAATGCAAATCTCACACCTTCACAATTACGTAATGAAGTTCAAGATTTTGGTTTAGAATATAAAATTATGATAACAAATAAAATCATCATAATTAAAATCTTGATTTGTTCTATTGTTGGTTGTTCTTCAAAGTAACAAATTGTGAAAAAACAATAATGATATGATGCAATGATAATGACAAATGTTCAAAAATAAATGATACTTATCCTTTATAAATTACAATAGTAATGTTTGATAATGTTTGAATGTTTGATAGATCTTGCTAATAAAAGTGTTAGGGGGTTTGAATGAAATGAAAGTTCTTTATTTATATGCTTCACTTGACATTTGATCAATGGTGGAGATTGATTTGCATGATCAATGGATAAGAAAATTCAAGATAGGGTAAGACCCAAATTTTAAATTTTGAAGGAGCAAATTAAATAAGTAATTGGAGAAATTATTTTTTCAAAGAAAACTTTTAATTTACATAAATTATTTATAATTTATTTGAAAGAGAAGTGTTAGAAAATTATTTAATTATAGAAGATCAAAGATAAAATTGAATTTTATTTTAATTAATGTTGGAGGTAAAATGATAAGAGATGAATTAGTTAAATAAATTAAAAAATTATTTAATTAATATAGATATGATAAAAAGATAAAAAGAATTAAATAATTAAATTATTAATTATTATGGATGAAGAGAAAAAAATGTTACCTTAATTATTTAATTAATATAGATAGAAGAAATGATAAGGATAATCACGAAATGATAAGATGAAAATGCATTAACCATTTTTAAGTGTGCATTTTGCCCTTTTTTTGGACAATGTTTTTTAAAGTGTTTCAAAAAAATAAAGATTTATGATATGTTCCAACATGCCCCAATAGATCGAGGGATGGATGATATGATGTCCCCTTGAGAGATTGATTAGGTAAAACAAATTTTTGGTCAGGCTCACGACATGAAGGATTATTTATAATGTTATTTATGTTACTATGATTATGATTTACATGTTATGATTATGATACTATGGTGTATGCTAACGCTTGTGAATGCAGCAAAACCAATCTCCACCGAGGATCAAATATCAAAATGAAACCTATAAAGAGAAGATACAACAAAAATATTATATGCAAAATGCAAAGAAACAAACAAAGAAAAATAACACGTTACTTTGAAGAGGAACCTTAGCAAGTGGATAATGCTTGTCATTTTACCCAACTTGCATAGACATAACACACATGCCAATATGAAAAGAAAGAAAGGTCATGTCTAAACCCAAGCTGCTCTAAGCACATTAAGATATAGGTCTTCATCAAGCAAATGGGAAACAAAAAAAGTCAAGCATGCCAAAGAAGACACTCATGCTATGACCCAAGTTGCTATAAGAATATCAAGCTACGATTTCATCGAGTAAATGGGATAGAAAAGATAAAATCACGAAAGCAAAAGAAAAGAAATTGAAAAATAAAATCAAAAGCCAACATATCTCCTACCAAAAGATAAGCTCAGTTTTGATAAAATAAGGTCCATTGTAGGAAGGATGCATTCGTTAAGACCTTAGATTTGTTTTGATAATGCCCATTGTAGGAAAGATAATTCTATTAGGAAAGCTTGTAAGTGATTTAATGCATTAAGATGTCTTTCATCTAATAACTCAAGCTCATGCAATCTAGATACTCGATATTCTTCTTTGATCATGACATGCTTTAAGGACACCTGTAAGGAGGGGAGCTCAACCTTAATAAGAAAAAAGGCTTCGATTCCAAAGAATAGGGAATATGGAGTGGCTCTTGTAGGTGTGAATATTAGTAGGGTAAGCCCAAAGAGTGGGATTAAGTTGCAAATGCCAATCATGACCGGCTTCATTGATTGTCTTCTTAAGGATTTTCAATATAGTTTTGTTGGAGGCCTTAGCTTGACTATTACCTTGTGGATAATAATGAGTGGAAAAGCGATGCTCGATATGTAATTGGTGGTAAAGATCATGAACATCTTAATTCTTGAAAGGTTTTTCATTGTCTGTAATGATAGCATGAGGGATACCATATCGACTAATGATATAGTTTAGGATAAATTTGGTTATTTGCTTTTTGATAATATTGGATAATGGAATGGATCAACGTCAACCCACTTCGAATACTCAGTGGTGGTGATAATGAACTTATGGCCATTGGATGAGAGGGGATGGATTATGCCTACTAGGTCAAGTTCCCATTTTGAAAAGGGCCAAGGAGTAGTTACCATTTGTAACTCTTAGGCGGTTGTATGAATCAAGTCTCCATGTTTTTGACATTGATGATATTTAGCAAATTGTTGTGTAACTTGTTCCATAGTTGGCCAATAATATCCAGCTCTTAACAATTTTTTAACAAGGGTAGTTCCACTAGAATGAGCACCACAAATACCCTCATGTATCACCTCTTGTAAGGTAGTTTTAGCTTCATCCGAGTTCAGAAACCTACGGAGGACACCATAAAGACTCCTTTGATAAAGGGTATCACCAAGGATGACAAAAGAGGAAGATCGACAGATGAAGTTTTCTTTTAAACACTAGATAAATTAGGTGGAAGGATACCATCATGGAGATAAGTGTAAACATCATGATACCAAGGGGAATTAGGACCAACAAGTTCACACACCAGTTTAGACTCAGGAACATCAAATGTTGGAATCAAAAATTTATCTACAAGGAATTCAAAATGTTGAGTATTATGAGGCATGTCCAAGAGAGATCCAGTAGTAGCCATAGCATCAACAACTTTATTATTTTCCCTTGGGATTTTTTCAAAAACGATAGTTGAAAAGTATTGTATAAAACTATCTACCATCCTCTTGTAGGAGAGAATATTTTCATCCTTTGTTTGTCAATCATCATTTACTTGCCTTATAACCAATAGCGAATCTCCAAAAAACATGAAGTGGGATACAAACACCTTGTGGAGTGATAAAAAGAATTCCACCCTCAAATCCATATGAGTGTGAGAGCCATTAAAGTATAACTTCCACAAATGTGAAGAGCTAATATTAAAAAATGTCTCATCTAGAAATTTTGAAACAAGAGGATGATCCACATCTAAAGGTGGATCTACTAATTGATCTACAATAATTTGTCCTTTAATAGCCTCGTGATCCACATACTCAATATCAAATTCACTTAGGATCATGACCCATTTTGCTATTTGACCAGTTAGAGCATTTTTAAACAAAAGGTACTTCAAAGGATCCACCTTAGAAATGAGCTTTGTTTGATGATTTAGTGTGTAGTGTCTCAATTTATATGATGCAAAAACAATAGGTAGACATGCCCTTTCTATTGTAGTATAATTAAGCTCATATCCAACCAATGTACAACTAATATAATAAATAGCTATCTCCTTTTCAGTATTATCATATTGTGTGAGGAGAGCACCTAATGCAACTATAGTAGCCAAGATATATAGTAACAAAGGTTTCCCTTAAATGGGTGGCATCAAAACTAGAGGTAAAGCCAAATAATCCTTTAATTTTTAAAAGGCTTGTTGATGCTTCTCATCCCACTTAAATGTGACATTTTATGCAAAAGGTGAGTGAAAGGTTGACACTTTTTGCCAGTTGAGCTATGAAATGCCTAATTGATTGAAGTTTCCCTTGAAGGCTACATAAACGCTTTATATTAGTTGAAGGAGGCATATCAATTATAGCTTTAACTTTAGCGAGATCCACTTCAATGCCTCTATGGGAAACAATATACCCAAGCAGTTTTTTAGAAGTTACACCAAAGACACATTTTTTGGGTTCAATTTGACTTTAATTCTTTTAATCTATCAAAGATAAATTGCAAGGATAGTGAGGTGAGAATTTGTTATGATAGATTTTGCTAATAGATCATCTGCATAACCTTCCATAATACTGTGAAAAAGGTCATAAAATATTATTGACATTGCTTGTTGATAGGTAGCCCCTGCATTCTTTAAATCGAAAGGCATAACATTCCAACAAAATGTTCCCCGAGGGAAAATCAAAGTTGCTTTTGTGTTGATCTTCAATGGTGATATAAATTTGATTATAGCCAGAAAATCTATCCATTAAGGACAACATTTCATGCCATGTTGTTAAATCCACAATCATGTCTATGTTGGGTAGAGGAAAATCATCTTTAGGGAATGTCTTGTCTTTATATCTCTAAAATCTATGCACATACAGATGCCCCTAGTGGGTTTGTTAACTAGAACTAGATTGTAAACCCACTCAGGATAGTCAATTGTTCTAATGAATCCAACATCAAACAATTTTTGAAGCTCAACCTTGACCAATAAGGTTACTTGAGGATGCATCTTTTTGTTTGATCAATTTTGCATTGGGGAAGGCTACCAAATGATGAACTACAAAATCAAGGTCAAGGCTTGGAATGTCCACATAAGACCACACAAATTTTATAGTTCTATTTTTTAAGAATTCCATGAAGTCCACATTCTCTTATGGTAATAAAGATGTTGCAAAAATATGACCTTAGGATTTTTTGTTGTACCCAATTTTGCTTCTTGCGACTCTTCTATCAAGATAGAGGATTTTTGTCGATACATAGGCATGATAGCAAGGTCAAATTTCCCATTTTCTTCTTTAGACAATGATAGAGCATGGTGTCCCTTAGAGGTTTTCCTTATGACATTCAATTGTTTGTTGTGAGTGAGAAGTTTTGAGGTTTCACCAAAATATGTTTTTTTATCAAGCTCAATGACAAAAATCAGCCTTATGATCTCCCAAAGGTATAGCTTCTCTTAATACCATAAATTCTGCAATGGCCTCATCATTTTGGAATGTATCTAGAACTGATGGACCTTGTTGATCCCAATATATAAGCTGAGGATAAATAATTGAAATCTCTTTAAATTGCGATGATGAGGAGGTAAATGATATGGTAGATAAGGTGCAAATGGAATGCTCTTGGAACAAATTTGTGATATGCATGGAGTCTTGAAAGGTATCCTAATTAGGAGTTTCAACTATGGGAGAAGTCTTAGTACTTTTAGCTAGATTGGTCTTAGGTTGAGAGGTGTCTTGTTATGAGATTTATATCCAAGTCCTTCATGATGCCTTCTTATAATAGATAGGGTCTCAATGATTCCTTGTTCTTGACAACCTAAACCCTTACCTTGATAACACATGTTCTTAATTATGTGGAGGTTTTTAGGATATTTTTTCCATAGGTAGAATAGGGACATGATCCTCTTCATCCTTATATGTAACCATGTTGAGACATCATCTTCAATGTTTTCTTTTCCCAATTCACCCCAACCCAAAATGTGGTAGATTTGGATTTGATAACCACAATTGATGTATCTTGCGTAGGTTTAGGTCTATCATACGTTTTAGGTGAAAGAGGGAGTTGGACCACAAAGAAATATTATGTATCAAAAGATGTGGATAAGGTAGATGGATCTATATAAGATGATGATGATGGGAATGCTTTATTTTTAGGCACTTGGATAGGTTTACGATATTTTTCTTCCAAGGTTTTTCAATACTCAAAAGGGCAAGATCCCTAGGAATAATGACTTCAAAACCCTCATAGGGAAATTTTAGCCATTGATGATATGTAGAGGGAATGACTTACAAGGAATGTATCTATGGATGGACAAGAAGTATGTTATATGGGAGATCAAGGTTCAATACATGACCAATAGTATCCAATATATCAAAACCAACTCGAATTGGGAATTTAATTGTTCCTTCAGATTGACGCTCAACATCATCATAAGATTTTATGATAATTTTCTTTTGAGAATCAATGAAACCTTCAAAGTATCCTAATTATTTTACTATATAGAGGGTACAAATGTTTATGCCTACTCCACAATCAATAATGGCTCATTTGATTTTATTCTTATGGATGAAAACCTCAAGTTACAAGCCCTCATTATGTGAAGGTTTATCAAAAGAAAAGTTTTTTTCAGTTAACACCAAATGATGAGGAGTTGAAGTATGTCCAACCATTGCTTGAAATTGAGCAATATCTATGTCTTTAGGCATTAAATATTCTTGAAGGGCCCTATCTAGGATTTCCTTATGTGGAAGGGATATTTTTAGAAACTCTAGGATAGATATTTGTGTTGGTATTTTCTTTAGATGATCTAGGAGGTTATAATCCAAGTTTGAAGATTGTGTGGATTGATCCCCTTGAAGGGTTAGTTTACCTTTACGTGTAGTTACTGCACATTCAAGAATTTTTTTAAAGGATTTATGGTAGAGACATAAGGAAAGGACTCCCCTAGATGAGCTATGGTGTAATCATAAAACACGACAATATAATTGGCTCCTTTAGGATTATTATTTTTGTTTGAAGGTTCACCTTTTCCATGATCGGGGATAGGATTCTTGAATATCTTGAGATCATCATTAGTTGAAGGTTGATAATCTACTTCAACATCACCTTGATCTATAAGATCTTGTATATTTTTCGATTTAAAAAAATTGAAATTCTTATGCCCTTTATACCCTGGAGGTTTGACAGTTGGTTCTTGATTTCTTGCTTTTGGTAAGGTGATAAATTTAGATTAAACTAATTTTTCAATACAAATCCAAGATATTCCCCTAAAGGATTATATTTCCTTTTAGGAACATTGTTTTTCCTAGATGGCCTTCTAGCGCCTTGATTGCTTTGAGGATTGTTTGTTGCCAATTGTAGGGTAGGTTGAATGTTTTGAACTATTTTTGCATCTACCACACCATCATTGATAATGTTCTTGTTTTTCCTCCAAACTACAACAAATCCCTGTGATTTGCTCCATTTTTTGCTCCGTTTTTTTCTTCCACCCATTGTTTTAATGTATTTTTTGGCAATTTTTTGAAAATGTCAACGCTATTTATCGGGATGGCACAATTTTTGTTATTTATTGCGCCGATCAGTACAAGTCGACGCTAATTTAGGCACTAATTAGCACCTAAAGTAACGTATTTAGCACCGATATTAGCTTTGAGTGTAGCACCGCCTTGATCTTTGCCTTTAGCTCCAAGTTTAGCTTTGAGTTTAGAACTGTGTTTAGCTTCGAGTTTAGCTTTGGGTTTAGCGTTGGATTAGACACCCCTATGTCGAAGAGACTTATTTATATGTCTCATTGACGATGTAAAATAGTGAAATATCAACAAGATACAAGCATATCGAGGAGAGAATCACTTATGTCACATCGACAAGGTATATCTACAAGTGCTCAGCAAAACACAACTCTTGGATATAACAAAGCAATGTCGATGAGACATTGAGATATCGGTAAGATAGATAAGATTGTCTCATCGACACTCTTCAAGTAATGATCAAAATCATACACCGCTATACCGCCGGGAAGGTGAGCAACATATGCGATAGAGCGGTGTACACCGATGCAACCCCGCAGCAAGAAGCCTTGAGCAAGGTGGTAGTGTGGTAAATAGCAGAAGGGAAGGGAAAAACACCGCTATACCGTAGTGATAATCATAAGTCTCCCCGACATGGTAGAGTTACACCAATATATAAAGAAATACTGTCGAAGGAAAATATCGATGAGATAGTGGCATATCGGCAAGAGATATTAACTTGTCTCATTGACACTGGCAACCAACATCAGAGGAACATAAGATCTAACATCGATGAGACATTGAAATATCGATAAGACAAATAATATTGTCTCATCAACACTCTTGAAGTAATGCTCAAAAGCATACACCGCTATACCATCGAGAAGGTGAGCAACATATGTGGTAGAGCGGTATACACCGCAACCTTGCAGCAAGAAGCCTTGAGCAAGGCGATAGTGCGGTAAATAGTAGAAGGGGAGGGGAAAACACCGCCATATCATAGCGGATATAATAAGAGATGACGGTAGTACGGTAATCGTGGCATCATTACAATTTATAGCAATAAATATAGAAAAGCACATTAGTTGCCAAAATTAAATGCTATTAAATTATTAAGAGTTGCCAAAACTAATATGACTGAATACTATGCCATCCAAAGATAAGTGAGTTTTCCCAATATCGCACTCAATTGCAGTGCACTAGCATGGAAGGAGCTAAGGATATGAGAAGAATAAATCCTGCAAGCGTGAAATACTCAGGTAAGTGCACAAAAACTCTCTGAAAGAGCTCTGTTAATATAAAAATATTTCAAGGTTTTGTCATATAAAGCCATAGTAGAGAAAATTGAAACATGCCTCCTAAAAGAAAATGATCAGAAGTAAAAGAAAGTCGGCCTAAAATTAAAGATGAAGAACCTAAAGTAAAGAAGAAAGCACTCCATCCTAAAATAAAACAATCAGAAGTAAAAGAAAGTCAACCTCAAATTAAAGATGAAGAACCTAAAGTAAAGAAGAGACCACGCCATCAGTCCATATTAGATATACTTCCAGGGTCTCCTAAAGAGGGTAATAAGAAGTTTCTCGTGGAAACCACACAAATTTGTAGGAATTCCCTCATTTCCAAATCTGGATGGACCTATTTTAGTATTTTTGCAGTAAGAGAAATGAGAAGATTCCAGTGTCAAACGCTTGGATGTTGGATATAGCAAGGTTGATTGTCCCAAATATGTTTGTTGATGTAGAATTTATCAAACTACTAGCCAAACACTATCACTCAACTACCAAAATAGTAAGGTTTCCAAATGGCACAGTATTGGTAGAAGTAACCAGAAAAGCCATCATTGAGTGTTTTGGCTTAAAAAATCAAGCTCTGACCAAGATAAACTTGCAGAAAAGTGAGGAGGATTATGCTAGGTTAAAAAAGACTTATAGAACTGATGAGGTACCCCTATATATGAAAAGAGGCATTGGTAATAGAACATTCCCCATCTCTACTACCACTACTGAACCATTTAAAGTGTCATATTTTAAGTATTACTTTGTGAATACATATTTAGCTCTTTGCCAAGTGTTGGGGATAGATGCTCAAGATAAAATTCCAATAGGCCTAATGATGATGGCCATGATAATTCAAAACCCTGAAACTAATATTGAATATGACTTTGCTTCATACCTTGAGAAGGCGTTAGATGATGAATTCTACCAAGTTATAGAGGATAGAGCATTGATTACATTCAGACACTATTCCATACTATGTTATCTAATATTGTACCAGAATAGGAACCATTGGAATAAAAGAATGGACTTGGCTACAGTAGATGAGCAAGGGAATCCCACACCTGTCCAGAAATGGTGCTATATTTGGGACATTTGGTGCAAAAATTCAAGCTTTGTTGTATTCTACGAAGACTTTGTACACATAATCCTTCGAGTTCTTGGGTATGCAATACCAAGATTGTCAACCAAAATGTTGCAACTAGTGAGACCTTTGGCTTTAAGACCAGAGCAGGGTCATACACACAATTTTGGAGATTGGTTCTTCCTCCCGGAAGTTACAATAATAAGAGTTTATGGATATCATGTTTCTCCACACATACTGCCAAAGTTTGTGCCCCTCATATTGTCATTTCTTGAATTTATGTGGCAAATGATGTGGATGAAGAAAGATGTAATGCACAAGCAGAAGAAAGGCACTTTCCTGCCAAACCAAACCAAGTGTGAAGATTGGACTGTAGGCTCAGACACACTAGAGGAGTTATAGTATTATTTGAAGACAAGATATGCATTGAAATCTGGAAAAGAAAGAGCCTTTGACCCTGAAAATCATATGAACAACATAAGGCACAATCTTCTTACCAAAATGATAGTGCCACACCAAGTGGATTTTGAAGAAGATCTCATATGGAACCGCATTACTTATAATGATGTATTTAGTAGAAGGAAAAAATGGGAATATATGAAGAAGCTTGAAGAAAGGATGAAGCGGAGGTCCAAGGATTTCCTAGGATACTTTGTTGAGGAAAAGGACTTGTTATGCCTTGCATAACCACCCCATCTTTTGCCTTGGTCAAAATGGGTCCGACCTGTTATGCCTTGCATAACCACCCCATCTTTTTCCTTGGTCAAAATGGGTTCCCCTCTTTTATTTTCTGTCCTTGGTTGTTTTTCAACAAATTTTGGAGTTGTTCTTTCTTCCAACGCTTTTTTTTCTTTTGTTCTGTCGGAACCGGAACCGGATCAGAATCTGGATTTGAAACTTGTTTTGAGTTTCATTCCCTAACTCGTTCTTGATTCCGATCCCACTTGTCTCTTTGATTGGTCTCTTTGGTCTGTCTTGTTTTTCTTTCATGGAGCCAGAGCCGGAATGGATATTAAGTTTTGGATTTATACAAAGTTCCAAACTTGTTTCCATCCCGCCTCCGCCTCTGCCTTTCTGGTGTGTTTGTTTGGACTTGGGATTGATGTTGTTTACCTTGTTTCGATCTCGGTGTCTTCTTTTTGGTTCTTTCTTTCCTTTTCTTCATTGTTGACGAAACCGAAACCGAAACCAAACTCTAAACTTGGAAAAAGTTTCCAAACCTAGTTCTCATTCCATTTTCGCTCCCGCCTTTTTTGTTGTTGTTTGACTTTACTTCGGTCGCACAATAGTTTTGTACCTGTTCCCGCCGCGATTGCGCGTCTGACTTGCCGCATTAATGGCATTAATTACAGGCACCTCCCATGTATGAAATTGGATTTTAAACCTTAATTAAGGTTAACGCTCTAGTTATTATTATTGTTTAACAAGTAATATTGAACCAGAGTTGAGGTAGAGCATTTGGGAGCACGATTCAATCGGAGCTCAAGAATTTTGCGCGCGGATTCGCATCAAAGGCCAGCCTGTTGGATTTCTTTTTGAGGTAGGTTTTATGTTCTTTGTCTTCTTTGTTGTCGTTCATTGTGCTTGTTTGGTTTGTCGTTCTTCATTGGGTTCATGACTGTTTTCGTTTGAATCCTTGCTTGTTTTCTTTACTTTTGTTTTGTTTTGTTTTGTTTCCTTTGTCTTTGGTTCTTTCTCTATTTTTATTTTATTTAGTTGTCTGTCATTTTCTCATTTGTTTTTACTTTGCAAGGGTCATTTTTGCATTTTTCTTTGCGCCTGTACCATTCAGCCCTGGTTTTTTCGGGTGTCGATTATCTGCTACATGGTTATATGGTGTTCTTCGATCTATTACTTTACCTACTGGTCCTTTTGCATTCAGGCTTGTTGATTTTGAGTAGGGTTAAGTTGTTCCCTAATTGTTTAAGTCAGAGGTTTTTAGTAAACTAGGGTTTTGCACGTCTCTGATTACTTTTAAAATTCTGCCCTAGTTGTTGTGTTTCCCCTCGGCCATATGGGGGATGGTTTGGTACTGTTAGTTCAAGCCTCCTTGGCTTTTCAGGTGACCTCGCTTTTGGCCATGATGTCATTCATTCTAATGACATCATGTTTTTTTAAACCAGGTCGGATCCAGGATTAATTCTATTCTCGAGCCTTTGTTTGCAATAGATGTCAGATCCGTCTTCGAACCCGCTTCCAATGAATTATAAATTATTAAAATATCTTTCACTTTCTCGGAAGTGGAAGCGGAACGGGATATAAATTTGAAACCTCTTCATATACCAAGTCTAATTTCCATTTCGATCCCAGCCCCGATTACCATTCTGATTCCGTCTCCGATCCCGCTATATGGTTTGTCGTGAGTTCAATGTCCATTCTGGTCTCGACCTCGATGGTGTTTTAAAAGATTTATAAGGATGTCTTATGCCTGGTCCCGCCTCCGGTGTAAATGAAAGGTGAGATCTGTGACCTGGTTTTTCATACTTCTTGTGGATCTAATATTGGGTTTTGTTGCAGAAATTAAGATGTCAGGAGCATCGGGTGAGGCTTCTCAAAGGAGTCAACCTGCAAAGACTTCAAAACCAGGAGCAAAGCCTAAAAAGGTTAAGCCAATAAAACTCCCTCATACCTTGAGGTATAATCATCGGGATCTTGCCATCACTGCCAGTAAAGTGGATTCTGATTG